>CAAKHB010002851.1:124316-139769 GCA_901007665.1 Aeoliscus strigatus | reverse complement strand
ACCTGCTCACCAGCCAATCAGGACGCGGTTTGAGAGATGACAGCAACAAATGTACACAAGACAAGTGTACGTGAAACCACAAGGAGGTTCAAACGTTTTCTTCTACACACACAAGGAAAACACTGTCACACAGCCACTGGGGCAGCTAACACCATGGAGTTTCCTCACTTTCAGTGAAGCAGAGGTCAGTGGCTCAGCTTCTCACTAAAACAACATCGACCTTTTGCCCTCACGCTAATTTGTATAAACATGTTCGAGCAGACTGCGGTTGACACCCACCACTGAGTATCAACACAGCTCCCCCAGAGCGTCAAAAGTTAGTTTAACCACTGATTTGTACGAAACAACCGTCAGCTGAAAGAACTTTGCCAAGTAGAGTGTAATTGGCTACAAAATATTTTGTAAGGACACAAAAAAATGTATTTGTAATGAAAATCATGGATTGAAAAAAATGACACCTCCGTGATAAATCAACGATTCGTCATTCTTCAGAAACCCCCATAAACACTGCAGGCCATAAGAGCTGACTCTGAGGACCCATAGTTTTAAGAGGTCTATGCTGGCTCCCCTGGAAAGGAACACCTCAGTGTTAGGAAACTTTCTCAGGTATGTCATGTCTTCAGAGGAAAATATGCCACGGGGCACAAAGCTGTAGGTTGACAGAGTGTGTGTGTGTGTGTGTGTGAGGCCTTCTGATAGCGGTTCTATTTTGGAGAGACTTGTGCAGCAGAGACATTTCTTGGTTATCTGCTGTTTTCAGTTGTGAGGTGGTGAGAGACAGGTCTGCCGTCGCCACTCGGTGCGACTGAGCCGAGCTGGGAAAGAAGGAAGTAGGTGCTGCCACCTGAGCGCACCAGGAGGTGCTTCTGTTCAGGTGAGACTCACTGCACATACACGCACGCACACACACACACAAAGCAGTAATTGCTATAGTGAAGCCTGCTGGTAATTATACTCCTCCACATCGGTACACAAACAAGTCGACTGTGTGGCTACACGTTCCTGAAACACACCCAAACAGTAGCAAGTCCACACATCATGCTGAGACCTCCACTGGTGGATTCCACACATTTCTGTCATCCACTCAGGGACATGTTTGTCTTTCTCTCCCTACAATTACACGGTAAGGCTCGTAGATCATGGGAGGGGGGAGGTTCAGGTGTCCACGAACAGCTGGTCCAAAGTGTAAAAGGAGGATGGACATAGAGGGAGGAGGGGGACGAAGAAATTGTTTATAGAGATGCGCAAAGAATGAACTGTTGGATTAAAGTCAGACGCGTGCAGTTGGAAGACTATTTCATGGACTGCACTGGGCACACATTAGCGAATGGCAGAGTGGTTAACACATGGGCCTCGCTGTCCAGGGACCCTTCACACATGGTATCTGGTAAACACAGGAGCAGGTTTAAGCTCGCTCACACACACTAAACACTGTTTGCACAGCGGTTGGGTACAACAGCTCAGCTCTGAAGCTTGAATATGGAGTCATGAGGCGATATAAAAACAATCTGTATAATCTCAAAAGGATACAAACAGTACGTGCTGGTGGCTGGTGGAGAGGAAGATGGCAGACAAAACTGGAAAACAGATCAAAAAAAAAAAAAATGCATGCTCAACAACTGGGGAACGTAGACGCAGCTGACATGATGAGTTTCTGCTGTCAGGGCCTAAATTGAGGACATTAGCACTGTCCAGTCAATACTATTGCTGACATTTTGAAACAGGCATAGCGCTTCTGGTCTTGGTGCGAGGAAGGGTTTTCACACCAGACCAACTCAGAGTGATTCTATATGCTTTGGCACCCTCTGCAGGATTCCAGGGGCACCAATACGTTAAGGCAGTCAGGCGATTGCAGTTTGACAGGTGTTTGCTGTGTGTACATGTAAAATACATGTGTATACAGAGAATCCCAGCACATTTTCAGAATAAGACAACGCACATATACTGCTTTAAATGACAATGACTGCAGCAGCGTCCTCTCCTCAGCTATGGGCCTTCATGAACTAAGCAGCAGACCACTGCCAACTTCACATTAACCGGTGTTTGTATACAAGCATTGATCTTGGTGAGTTTAACTCAAAGAACCTGTTGTAGACCATTTACTCAGCAGGTGGCACTATGGTTCTGAATGAACGGATGAAATCACACTATTTCATGTTCATGAAAACCAAACACCCATAAGCAGCGGGCCCATTTTCTCTGAGATGACTTTCACAGAAGCAGACCAGAGGCAGGGTTAGGGTCTGCTCAATAGCCAAGTGTTGCCAGTATTCTTAAAACTCTTGTAGCATATTTGGGGTAGAATTTGGTGATATTTGAACTCAATGAGCACAAAACATCTAGGAGTCATGAGGTTGATTGCTCACTCGTATAAATAAAAAAAGCACACAGTTCTTAATTTCTCCAAAAGGTTTATTAAACAGATTTCTTGTTGGCAGCTGCAACCTGTGGGAAAGCAGAACAGAACATTCATAAGTGAAGAGGTTACGATGACTTCCAAAAGTTGTGCTGGGAGAATGATACTTATATGGTTTATTCAACTGATCAATGACGCTTTCTAAGCTCCTGAATATATGACTGCTTACATTTGCTGGATTTCTCACCACATTATGACCTATTGCAATGCTGCATTTCAACAGGAAATGTTAACCAGGGAGTTAAAATTCTATCAAAATGCAGTTTCATGGAGATTTGAGAGTGAACACTGTTTGGAAGACTAACTGCTTTCTGTGTTCTAGTTGGTGCCAAAATCATAACACAAAGTGTGTTGACAGTTCATAGCAGAAACTCACTTCAAGAAAGGGGGGGGCGGTCTGGAAAAACTACAAGCACAAGGGGGATTCACTGGGAAGGAGCGGAACCCCAACATGCTTCGACAGTTTTGTGCAGCAGGCAGGCTGGGCTGGGACAGGGTCTGCTCATCTGCTTACTGCTCATTAGCATGGGTAAACAAACACACTGGCAGTGGTGCACAGCACACTTGCCAAGCATGAAATTTCTACCTCATGTTTACCCCTTTTACCCTTGGATTAACGCTGCTTCTGATTTTAGACAAGGTCCAGTTCTGTGATTTGTTATAGTGATGGCAAACACCACCAATCTCACTTAGCTCAAAGACATCTTTGCCCGAGGACAAGCGTGACACTGGGGCCCTGTGTCTGCCCCGACCAGGTGTCATGTCAAATCAAAGGGGATGTTTATGTGATCAAACATGCTTGAGGCACCCTGAGTGCCTCTGAATGCAACATGAAATGTGTGGGGGGGTTTTTTGCAAACGCTCACCAGATGCATTGCTAGCAAACAGGGTTAACGTTCTACAACTGAAAAACCTGCTATGCTTCCAACTACAGACTACAGAGATTCCATCAAGGTAACCATGGAAATGGAGAAAACGAAAATTCACGTGAGGACTCAATTCTTCGAGATCTTTAAGACATCAACTGTTTGCAGTAACGGTAATTTCACCCATATATTATGTGGCTAGAAGGTCAGAAGACTGCAACAAGGCGTTGAAATCCTTGATATTGTTGCACCTGCTGCACAAAGTAGCTAAACACCTGGTGGCATGACAAGGTGAGATGTGTTATGCATAAGGAGGGCAAAACTTGTCAAATGTTGGAAGCAGTGTTTGGTCCGATGTACTAATGTGAGGGAGAAATATACAACAATGACAATATACCCATATAAAATTTAATTCCCTTATATACATTTATTATTGCAACATTCTGTTATTTGCTGTTTTCCAACATTCATGCATTTTCTCCTCTGCACCACGATTATTAATGAAAACGTTCCAGGAGATTCTATTTTGTTTATTTAATGGTGGCAAATACTCAATTGTGCTACACCAAAGAATCAAGATTTTTTTCCTCACCTGGCCAGCAATTCTGTCCAGGTCTCTGGTTCCCTGGGCAGTTAGCCTACGACCACTAGGGGAGGGGGGGGGCAGTCAAAATTAAACATGAACATTAAACATGAACGGGAAGAACAGTGGGATTCAATTCATGATCTAGACAAGAAGGCATTGCAAACGCTTTCTGTTAAAAAGGTGAGATAGCAGCTAGTACATACAGATAACGATTCTTACCCATTGGGGTCCTTCTCAATCATCTTGAGCAGCTCGAGGGCCTGAAGCACTTTACGGGCCACGTTCTTGGACCCTACACTGAAGTGGGCAGGGCACACGCCGTTCCTCTTGCGACCTCCATAGATCTTGGTCATGGAGCCAACACCGGCACCTCCACGGAGGTAGAGGTGGCGCACTGTTGAAGCTGAGGGAGAAAGCTGACGGTTAGGAGTGAACAGCTGCAATGTTGGTTAAAATGGGAGGTGTTTGAGACAAAACTGCCGGAGGAAAAAACATCCTTGTATGGTTCTTTGTTCTTGGTGAATAAAGCTGATTCTGGTTGTGATGACAAAGTTAATGCAGCAGTACTCTGGCTACAGGATGCACAACATGAAGACCATTTGAGGACAATTGAGTTGATTTCACCGGCAAACCACCCACCATTTACAACAAAAGACATTTTGTCTAACACATCCATTTATACAGCTAAGAGATAATGGGGGCTTTTATTTCCATGCCATGTTATTCCATAATATGAACAGTAGAACCATTAGCACATGAAACTCAACTCACACTGAGGCTAGAATCATAAAAGCAATGTTTTAATTGTGCAGCTGGGCATTGTATCAGGAGCACAGCGGGACAATGCAAAAATCAGACTACCCTGTGTAGTCATCTAAAGCAGCCGCCCATTGATGGCAATCTAGCGATAGCTATGCTGACAGCTCATGAACAGAGTATTTTGTCCAAGATTTCAAGGACATACCCCCTTATTAAAATGGAACCCATCCTTCTCAGCTTCATTAATTGTTAGCACTCCTCTTAACCCACCACAATAGCAAATATTGATGTCCATTTGCTTTATTTTTTACGATACTGATCTGAAAGTAAATTAAATATCACATCTGGTTCTGTGATAAACTTCAATTAATAAATTACACAGTACATAGCAAAAGTCACCATCAATCAGATTCTGCTCGATGCAGACTTCTCTTGCATGCAAATGCATAAACTGGCAAAAAGCAGCAAGTGGCCCCCGCCACATTAGGTGGTGGTGTGGGCCATTTCTCCACACTTGACCAATCACGTTTCAACCTTCAACCTCCTGCACCACCTGAGGCAGGTGGGGGTTAGAGCTTCATTCACTATAAAGCTGGCTTATTGATGATGATTCTTTCCATGTGAATAAATTTAACTACTAACAAAACCAGAGACAACAGCCATGCGTTGAGTCGGATGAGACTGAAGTGATTGATTCACTTGTCGCTCCATGCTTTGGAGTCACTTTCCACATGTGCTCACACTTCTCAAAACAACTGACCAGGTTACTGTTCAGTATTAAGTGTCTAACATGCCAAGCATGTCTGTCTTCATGTTCTTAAATCTACAAACTATGCTTTTGTGGACAAACTGCAAGTTTATTGTGCATGGCACAACATGGCAAAGTGCACAAGAGGATTTTCATCTGCATCTGGGCAATTAGAGACATCCTAGAGAGCAACAAACTGCCGAACAAGAAAATCTATGAAATTATTACCAGTACAAACATGCTGTCGGAACAAGACAATGATGTTTTTCCCTACAACCCTGGACAGTGAAAGCCCAGAAAAGAATATTTCATCTTACCGGCTCTGATGTAGAACCAGTTCTCGTCGCAGGGAGCGAGTTCCTTGTGCTTGCCCAGCTTGACAAGGTCCACCCAGTCCGGCACCTTCAGCTTTCCTGACCTGGAGACAGGACAGACAAGTGAAAACATCAGCAGAGAGTCTTAAGCAGTCATTTGTTTGCAGGAGGATCTAATTAATGGCTACTAAGAATCACAGCGAGCTGAATTAAACAATATATAACCACAATACTCACTTCTTCAGGAAAGCCGCCAGTGCATTGACGAACTCCTGTTGGTTAACATCTTTCACCGTAACACCCGGCATCTAAAAGTAGAAGGAATGGATCAACATGATACTCCATGGTTACTGGTTCATACTGAACTGTGACACATAGTTTACTATCGTCATATCAGTGGCGACTCTGACGCTTCCCTGCGTAATTCAACGTGAGCTACGGGAACAGAGGGAGCACGACGAAGGGTCTCTGACAGCGTTAAGACAAACCGCAAAGCTAAACTATAGATAGATAACCTATTCGGCATGCGGACACGTCAACAGTTATAACAGAACATTTACTCTAAGTTCATGTGGGGTTAACGTTATGAAAAGCGCGTCCTCAATGAGGCGTTAGCTAGCATTAGCCGCAGAGACCGCTAATGTGAAGCAAAACGTTCGTAGATCGGATAATTCACCACATAGAAAAACAAGAGACATTCCTCGACAACACAAATGCGTTCGAGTTGCGTCAATTCAACTCCTGTCGGAATTAAAAGCCATCATTTGCCATTGAATACATGGCACTGTGTGAAAGCTAGTAGGCCTCAACGAGGCGGCATGGGAGCAGCCATTACTAACACATCGCCGGGGAAATGAAATACTAAAATGTAAAGGTCAGAATTAATAGATGCTTTGGACGAATTGTCCCGAAACGCTCACGCTGCATTAACACATACTTTATAGCAGGTCTGTCAGCGTCTTGTGTGTAAAGGCGATTATATTTAACTAAAAAACGGTGTATATCACAAGGGAACGGAAAGCGCACATTACCTTGCTTGAGAACAGCGAGGGGAAGAGGGCGGAACGGGGTTTCCAAAGCGCGTTAACACGGGCAAATCACGTTTTATTACGCGAGACCAAAGCGACGTGAAAGGAGAAAAAAGAAATTATAGTCAGCAGCAATTTTTAATGGGAATTCACAGCACTCTGTTGATTTCATATTTTAATATAATAATAATAATAATAATAACCATAATAATAATAACAATAATAATAATAATAATAATAATAATAATAATAATAATAATAATAATAATAATAATAATAATAATAATAATAATAATAACATATTTGTTTTTCTCTCATTCATATTAATTGGCAACAATCATTTATTTTATCAAGATAATCATTTGCAATTATTGAATCAACATTAAATCTGTCAGGGAATAGTGGCGGATGCAAATTCTGCATTTTCAAAGTCCTTGCTGTCTCCCAGAATCCACATACATGTTTGGCTCTTTTGTTTGCTTTACTATACAGTATATCTCTCTGACATAGGAAAACTATGAAAAGAAGTTAATAGATTAGTGCCACAAGCAGCTGGGCTATAAGTGATGGCACATCGACAGGAAGAATTCATTTTCACAATATTGATTCATTGAGATTCTGCATGCGTAGGCTGATGTGTTTTTATCATGCCCCCAGCGTCTGTAGCTGTGCCCTTTTTCAAATTACAGCATGCAACAATTACTTTGTTAATATCTTCACAATTTGCATTGTGGGCATGTGTTTGTGGAATGGAGCCTCTTCGCTGGGCTCATTGTGCCTCTTGGCCCCTGTGGCAGACAATGGCAGACAGATTTGTAAACACATTTTATATGCTTGGATGAGTTTTTTGCCCTTAAATATAGGCATATTTTCTGGGCCATAATACTCACTGTAAGCCCTACAATTAATTTATACTATTTGCGAATGAAAAACAGACGTTTCAGAGATAAAAAGCGAGCGGGTATAACATAGCATTGAATGAGCTGTCCAAGATCACATGAAATAACATTAACATAAACATTAAGCAATTACAACTCTGACCAAGTTGTTTCAGCAAGTGCCTAAAGAGAATGAGAAATCCTTTCTATGACAGGAGGAATTCTAATCCTGCGAAAGAAGTGTAAGCGTTGCAGGTCGTCTTCGGTGTGGGGCGAGTCACATTCTGAGGACTAGCCTCCCACAAGAAGATGGTTCTAGTTGGGGAAGATGGAAGTCCCCATTATGAATGTTGTGTCAACACAATGTCCTTAAGAGGACATTGTGTTGACACATCTGCGTGTGAACTGTATTTACATATTTCCCCGGCAGCCAGAGGTGGTGTTGCCCTTTGTATGCCTCAAATGGAAAGGGCAGCCGTGATCTAACATTGACACAATTGATATGTTTGCAAAGACAGGGCAGAGCGTTATAAGGCAGGTGGATAAGCAGAGGTTTATGAATCCGTTTACTCTGTCAGCGGGTGGAGAGACAGAGGTCCTGCAGGGATTAAAAAGGACGGCAACATATAAAAGGGGCTGATTGTAAGCGGTTGTATGAATCAATTTGTGCTATTTGTTCCGTCGCAGGGCTTCCCAACAGGTAACTGCACCTTTTGTCCGAATTTATCTCCTTGACAAATCTGCATCCAGGCACCCACTGACTTTTCAGCCCTCTCTGGAGCGGTGACTGCGCTGAAAGGCTTGGCCTTTCTGCGCAGATGTTGTTCAAAGAGCTTATACTGATTAATTAAGGCAATTAATTACACTGAGAGTCACCTGCCACCAATTTGAATTGAAAACATTCAGACAGTGGATTAAACTCCATCACTTACCTGTGTTAATCGATTTTGCTGAGACCTTTTGAGAGACGAGACAAGAGGCAACTATGCAAAGTAGTTGCACAGTTGGAACGATAGAGGCTATTTCATCCGGCCATGATTATTACGGAAAAGTGATTACTAATGCCAAAATGCTCTGAAAAGGTCAAACTAATTATGGAGAATGGACAGGGGGCTTATTGAGGCCATAAAATCTGCTTCTTCATATTCATTCACTTCACTTTGTACGAAGCTATTGTTTGAAAATACACAGAAGTTAGCTGTCAATCATTTGTGAATGCATTTTCAGGAATGAAATGTAACAGAATTTCAGTATTCACGGCTGTTTGTGTTTCCTGTGTGTAAGTAAGAGGGAGAGAGAGAGAATGCTGCATGTTGGGCCAGAGGCAAAACAAAGACCAGAATAAGATAGTGGAGTAGTACGAACAGTATGATGTCACCAAGCTTGTTTTGTGTTTTTGTGTTTTTATGGTTCTCACATCCCTCGACTATCGCTGGCCTGACCTTTTCACTCTCCAGGCACGTTTACAGCTCTCCGAACCCGATCAAAATATCTACCCACACCCTGCCTGTCTTTCTGCCGTGAGCACAAACTTGTATTACGTTTTCTCTCCTTCTCTCCATTTATAGCAACTTTAGAATTCTGACCTACACCTCTGTGCTTATAATCTCACAATTTCCCCCCAACCGTGTCTGTCAAATTCATTTTTTGCACATTTTCACGTGGAAGCAAATGTTGCAAGAGCTGAAATGAATAAATATGTTGTTTTCAAATATGTCATCGACCTTCATGTCTGTATTTTTCTTTATGTCCCCAGACATGGAATTCATGTGGCTCTACTCTCTTTGCCAGTGTGTCCTATTTGTGTCTGCAATCGTGGTCAGTGTCAAGCTGTGTGTGGTGGTCAAGAGCGGCTACAACCGGGCAGACGTAAAGAAGGGTGCAAACCCCCCACCTGGGAGCGTATCATGCTGCCTTCAGCTGTGCCTGGGCTGGGTCGGAGCCATAGGTGGTGCACTGGGGATCCCTGTCAATGTGTTTCTCAACTTGAGAACCCCTCAGTGTCTGTACACCTGTATCGCCCTGGTGTGTTGCCCCATGCTGGTCAGGCAGTTCACCATGTGCCTGTTAATGCTGCTCACACTGGACCGTCACCTCCAACATCACTTGGCTGGTCGGTGAGTTTCAAACATTGAGAATTAAACATCTGGTTAGAACCGTGAGAACACAGATTGTTTTTAAAACGTATGAATAGAATTTCTGTCCTTGTTAAAACATCCGGTTTAGAAACGAGTACAGCTTTGCTGATTACACAATGTATGCAGACTGAGTGCTTTCATATATGCATCTGTGTGGGAGAGAGTGTGGACATGTGGGACACAGGGGTCAACCAACACCAACAAGGTGCTTTCGGCCGTGGAGGAAGAAAATCACGATACAAACAAAGGTGTACTGAGACGTCAAGCCACAATATTCAGTCTCTGATCACATTTTTATCCCGTCCTCAGAGAGAAAGCATGAGCAAATAGCTCCAGGTTGACTGAGCCAACAGCTACATTTTGAGTTGCGATGCAGTGCAGCTGCCATTTGTCCGGCTCCGACTGTAATGTAGCTTCAGTAACACCACGCTGTCGTGTCTGTAGGTATTCCGCCGTGGTGACCCGTCAGCGATGTCTGGGTGTGCTTCTGTTGTGTTGGGTGGGTTCTGTCCTGGCTTCCTTCGGCCAGTTCATCAACTCGGATGTCCTTGATACCTGGGGGAGGACGGGTCAAGATCAAGGCACAGCTGGTCTCGGGCTGGACGGAAACTTGACGACTTCTGCGCCCCATCATACCCCTCCGTCTAAACACAACCATGACCGGAAGGTCATTGGGAAGTACCTTCCATATGGAGGCTTTCTGTCAAAGTTTTATATGGAGGACATGCGCAACTACACCTACGCTGAGATTCATAGCAGCCACTGGGGCGTATGCGCCTACGACACCATTCTCAGTCCTCCTTTCTTAGTCTATGTACATGGGATGACCGTGTTCGTGCTCCCCTTCCTGTGTCTGCTGGCCATTTACCTTGACCTGCTCTGCAACAAGGCCAAGGGGAAGAGTCCTTACGGTCAGGCAGACCCCTCTAAGCAGGACCCCCATAGGGTCCGTGTCCTGGTTCTGTCCCTCTCCCTTTTAGTTCTGCTCTGCCTGCCGCTCCACATCATCCATGCGCTTTTGCTCTTCGCCCCAAGCACCAATGTTCCTATCTGGGCTCATGCGATGGCGGTTTTCCTCTTCCAGTTCTACAGTCTTGTGCCGCAGCTTCTCTTCACTCCTCCGAGGAAACAAGTGGATGAACTACGGGCACGTCCTTTCTCCCTCCCCTACCTGGAGCCAGCAACTGGCGGGAAGTTTGTCCCCAAGGCCCTGTGTGAGGTGGTGCAGGCTGCTCCATGGGCGACAGCCAAACACTCTCTCAAAGCCAGAGTGTGCCCAGGGGTCTGAATTGAAAAGCACCAGCTGTTTCCATTGAAAACATTTGCCTTCAACTATGTGCTTCAATAATCGTGCTTTCTTTGAGCGCATAAGATATCGCTATATAAATGCTTTGTGGTCAAAAGACAAATAAACACAACGTTGTCCTGGTTGTCGTTGACTTTTTGACAAAGAAGCTACCTCGTGCACAGACGTTATGGGGAACTGAAAAAGGCCAGTCAACTTCAACGTCCCACATTAAATGTCAGTGAGGAAACGAAGTCTCAAGATGGCGACTACTATCCTGATCACAGATGTCTATATTCCTTGACGGCTCGTCCTAAGGGTCTTTTTCTAAGCCTGTTTCAAATCTGTGCAAAGCCAACCACCAGTAATATAGTTATATGAGTGACAGCATTTAATTAAACATTCAGTAATAACATTGGGGTCCAGAGAGGATGCGGCATTGTGGGGAAAACATAATTAACCTGGTTTTGACACAATATTCATGGCTGTTTTGATTAAACTTGTAAATACATTGCGATGCACTCTTGTAATAAAAAGGGCCTTGCTCAAACTAATTGGATTGTTCATCTAGAACTGCGTTGATGTAAAATAATCATTGTTGGAGGACAAGAAAAAAGAGGATTCCATCTTTTTCTGCATGGAACGTTGGCATAACTATCAGCACGCTCCCTCCGTTTCCTGCAGTTCTTGTGATCCTTCTCTTTCCCTTCCTCTCAGATTGTATTGTATTTGTCAGATACGATCATTTCCCAGCTTTTCCCATATCTGTTCTTCATTTGTTTTGTCACCCCTCTCTCTGCCATCGCTCCTTTATGTGCATGAATACACAGTATATGCCTTCCATCATCACAGAATAAAAGCCCTGACTGGAGCAAGTTATTGATGGAGAAATGTGGTAAAGGGTGGAGAAAAATAGATTTCCCCAGCTTCACCAGCATGGCTGCCCGTTCAATTGTCCTGTCTGCTTGAAAGCTCTGTGCTTCCTGATTATGCTGGGCTTCGACACACTCGGCCACCGAAATCAATGCCTCATGCTACCCCGACACTTTGTACACACTTGGATCAGCGCTCCATGACCAGCGAGCGTGAACGTTCACCGTCTGGGTGTTAGATGAGAGGGTTTTAAAGACGGACACAACTGAGTAATCTGCTGTGTAGGCACCGGAAAAAGGAGCACGATGGAGTGACACATTCACTACACCTCATAGAAGTGACATAGGACGGTCGTAAGCAGGTGATTCTCTGACATGGAAACGTTCTGAGACGTTAATGACGGTGAATCAGCTTCAGACAGAAAACATGTGAGTTATTCATCGACCCTCTGGTCGCCATTACTGTCCAGATTATGGCACATTCACTGCACGTCATAAACTCGAGGAGGACTGTTTGCTGGTCTGTCCCTGCCTCATTTTGCTCATACGTCTACTGATTAGATAATCAGCCTCAATGATCACAGAGGCGTGCCTTATTTATTCCGATCCAGCGGATGAAATCTGTCATTGTTACGGTCAGATAGGGATGCAAAGGATTGAGCAGTGGCACAAAAAAAACATTGAAAACTAGCATAGCAAAACAACAGAAAACAACAGAAAAGAGATAACAGTGTCAAACATCCAAACAGAGCAAATCCCACAGGGAAATGTTTGTTTGCAAGACACACACTTTTGTTTGAAGCCGTATAAAAGGCCAATATTCTTTGTTTTATTACCCATCAATCATAGCTGGTCCGATAGAGGAGCTACCTGCCTACCTTTACATCATAATAAACTGAAGATATGTCTGGTGTTGACTTGTGTATGTGTGCAAATTGTGTCACTGCATGCTGGTAGTGCCTGGCAAGTCCATTACTTTGATTGCCATTTGACAATCTGTCTTTATGACAGGTTACCATGGAGCCTCGGCATCGAAGAGAAACACATCGATCTATCACCCGGTGACCTCCGGCGGCTTTCAAACGCAGCCCCGTGCACAGATGGACATGTTGAGTGCTTCTTGACAGAATCGGGTATTGATTGCGTGGAAGTTAGTGGCAGAGTCATATTTTTCCATGTGCATCTGACTCAACCGTCCTGTCACCCTGTGTTCCCCCGCTAACTGTTGTCGTGATTCATCAGCCACTCCGCTGTTTATTCTGCTTATTCCGAATGAGCTGCCAGCTTTCGCGCGCCGCAGCGCCCTCATCCTCATCTTTTTTTCAGCGCGACCAACCAACAGCGCCACTATGCCTCATTGATTTTAACCAGGTCCGTCTCCTCACCTGCTAATTAGACAGTGAAACACTCAAACAGCAGCCACATCCCGGAGGTTATTTTCCAATTGTTTTTTATTTTGTCGTGCTTTGTATCTTTTCCCTATAAAGAAATAGTTAGCTATATATCAACAATGACACATGGACTCTGAAAGAAACAGTGAGAGACAGAGGAGAAGAAGAGACGACTAGGCACAGGAGACAAAGAGAGGAATACTGGAAAGAGAGAGGAATACCGGAAAGAGAGGAATACTGGGGAAGAGAGGAACAATTAGAGGAAAAGAGTGAAAGGACAGTAATTTCTCTACAGTACAACCAAAAACAAACCATGGGAAGTGTACATTTCTTAAACATTTACAATTGTAATAATAACAACGTCAAATATAATAACAGTAACAACAATCATAATTGTTCAAACAATAATAGAATCAATTAAAAAAATCAATGAAACCTCTGATTTCTCATAAAGACAATTTTTTTTTTGTTCTTTTCTGCATTTTTCTTTAAAGATCACTGGACAGTAGTTTGTTCGGCTTTGCACCTCTATAGGCTAATATTGTGTTAGTATAGTTGCTTCATAATGCATTTCAATAGTAAACAGTTTTCTTTATTTCTTAAAAGTTGCATTTAATTTATTCTGCTGTTCTTTTTTTTTATACAAATAAGAGATATGTATGCTCGTTCTGTTGACATGTTTACCATACGTATGAATGTGTGTGCGATGTGGCGTGTGTCTGGTAGCATTCATCGTCTGGGTTATTTTCTCATTCATTTCTCCCGCTATCACTCTCCTCGCCCTTCTTGTTGAGACTTTTAAACCTTTATATCCTCTTAATGACATTCGGAAAATAATTAAGCTTTTCTTAAATGCCTCAGCAAGTCTTATTCCTTTCTTCTATGTCAGGAACACAGCCCAACACTAATCCTCTCATTTCTTGGAGCCAGCAGTCATAGAAAAAGAGATATAAGTGAGAAGGAGAGACCAGTAACAGGTTCACAGCCAGGAGATCGCCAAAATCACGGGGGTCCCAGCAGGGAGCGCAAAAAACAAGTCAGTTGGCTGGTTCATAAAGTATGTATACATCCCGGGACTTTGGGTTTACACTCTCCAGTTTTGTTCGGGAATTTAATATGAGCTGCGCTCTGTAGACATGATGCCATTTAAAAAATTTCCATTTTCTACCGTCAGTCAAGGCAACATTTTTCACACACTGCTCCCTCTGTCTCTGCCTGTTCAACACTGAGCTCTGAGAAATGGATGGTTTTCTCTGGGCGTGGAATTATAGCAGGCGTCTGCCTCTAATTCCCTTTCCACTTTGGCAGCCGCACAGACAGAGAACCATGCTCCCCGCTTCCCCCTCGGTCAAAATAATTATGGCATCATTTTGCTCTCGTCTACATTCACCCTCCCATTTTCGCCTTTTTTCCCTCCGACTTACAGTGCATGGCACATTTGTTAATGGCTGGTGGGTCTATAGGTTCTCTTGTTCTCTGACGATTGTTGTTGTGTGTGTGTGTGTGTGTGTGTGTTTGGGGGATGATTGTGTGGGATGAATAGGCTATGTGCAGGTCGTGGACAAAGTCGTCTTCACAAGGCCGCCTGTTATGGCGTGTTGTATAAAGTGTGTGTGTACGTGTGTGTGTGTGTGTGTGTGTGTGTGTGAGTGTGTGTTCTGTATACAAGGTGGGTGATGGGGACAGGAAGGGATAGAGGGATGAGGTCAGAAGAGAAGGGGGATGGGGAGGGAGAGGGGCTACAGTAGGTACTCCTTCTTGCCCTGGCTGGCGTCGTTCCCATTGAGGAAGGCTTCTTGCACCTCACCATGTTCATCCAACCCACTGGCCTCATGGGTAAGATAGGAACCTGGATGACGAGAGACGGAGAGAGAGAGAGAGAGACAGAGAGAGAGAGACCAAGAGGGAGATCGGGGAGGGTAGGTTAGGTGGCAAAGCGTCATGATCATTGCAACGCCATGCAGCATTATCAAACGAGGAGCAAATATCCTTCAGTACCATACCTGACAAATTAATGCATTAGTCAAATGATTGTTAGGTCAGTACCAAGCAAGAATGGGCTCTCGGGTACGGTACGAGCCTACCGGTGTAAATTTAAGGAACGGGACGTTGGATTAAAGACCAGTGGAGGCAGAAGAGGAGGGAAAAAGATGATAATAGAGAATACAAGAC
>CAAKHB010002851.1:103582-120402 GCA_901007665.1 Aeoliscus strigatus | reverse complement strand
CTGGGTGTTAGGAGGGTTGGGGTGATGGAATGGGGGGTGATGGGTTGGGTGGGAGGGGCCGAGGCAGTGACTGACACATTATCTACAGACAGACAAGGAATGGGATAACACACATACACAGATACTATTATCTACAACAGGATGGATAGACAGACAGACAGACAGACAGACAGGTTTCCACTGGAGACAGATGGGGCATGCAGGGGTCAGAAAGTAAAAATAAAACAACAAAAAAATACAATCAAATACAGTAAACTACTTCAACTAGAAAAGCACTCAGAGAACACAGTCCTCCACCAAGTCAGCCATGTTGTGATGTCACCCTCCATTCATTTGATCTCCTCTACTAAATTCATTGATCATCCACACATGCCTTTGTCACTAATATTCAAATAGTTATTGAAAAAAAAAAAAAGGCTTGCAAGTTACAACACGATGTCCGTCATATGGATGTGTGTGTTATTATGATAACGTATCACGATGTGAGTGTCCAGCTCTGTGTCTGTTTTACTGCTGCACATAACACATGCTCTAATACCGTTGAATATCAAATAGGCTTGTTGGCTGCTACAGGATCACTGGATGGTATTTTTGAAAGGAGCCGCAAATGCAAAATACATGAGCTGGGAAACGTATTTAAAAAAATGCTGATCAGCTATGGAGGTCATTTGGATCCCACATACAAATGTTAGCAATTATTTTTCTACTTTGCCTGCGAGTGTTAAATCGATCTCGACCTCTGACAATTGATAATCTTTCAGATTTCAAAGCACACACAATGAAGACAATAGACACAGTGACGTTCATCTATGAGCCGATGGGAATATGCTGGAATACGTTGTCTATCACTGACACATTTTCAATGGCAGCAGAGACAGAGACATTGTCTGTGACAGATGCGTTCCCGGTGGAACAGTGCCATGCAGGGATTGTTTCATTCAATGGCGAACAATAGCTTGGATCTTGACACATCCTCCGAATCAATGCCTGAGAGACAATGGAAGGTAGAGAGGTAGAAAGCGACAAGCTCATATCGCCGGTAAAGACGCAAATAATGGCTGACGAGAACCAAAAGAGAGAGGATTTAATGTGAATAACATGCCAGCAAACAATCTCTAGGAAAAACACACCTTGACAGAAAGTGCGTACTCCCAGGACACACACAGATACACGCAAGCGCGGAGCACGTGTTCATGCAAATCTGCGTACACACACCTACCTAATTGCCGATGCACTAACACACTGAAACCTACACGTGTGTGGACACACACTGCGCTTTGCATTGAGGGGTAATTTATTAGTAAGTATTCCTCGGTCTCCTCTCTCTCTTTCTCCCACTGGCCCTAAGATCATCAATCTCTTTTTGCACTCATCTTATGTCAGCACTATCACACCCCCTCCCACTTCTTTTTTTCTTTCGTAAAGCCCACACTCGCCCTCCTTCGCTCCCTGTGAAGGAATGTACTTTGGCACGTAGATGCAAAGTATGCTTTTCTATGTAGGGCTGTGTTGTTGTCTCTCCAGCTGTAGGCGACTGAAGTGAGTAGATCTTGAACATCGTTTTCTGCTCACTTTTTTGTCCAAAATCACTTTTATGATGGTTGTATCATAAAGCGTATCATGAGTGCTGCTCCGAGATTGGTTATGCAGTGTTTTCTTGGTTTTTGTTGTCTTGGTTGGCAATGTAAAATGCCACAATGGATGTTGTTACCGCGGAAACACCATCATCAGCATAATTCTATTCTGTTCACAGAAGTGACTTTCAGTGACAGTTCAGTCACAGTCGCTGTCGTCTGCGAAGGTCCGATGTCTGGAGATATCAAACTACGCCGTGGATTTGACGCAGAAGCATGAATCGGGCTTTGGGGATTGATGGTTGTGGTTGCTGCACTAATTATGTGAGCCCAGTTTTTCCTCCTCACCATCCACTGATTCGTATCTTCCGACCGATATATCTCACTTGTCTTTTCCTCTTCCTCAGACAAACTCTCTTTCACCTTCACACGTCTTGTACTCTGCTGCCTCTCTGGTTTCATTCCTCTGTGACGACGCTTCCTCGCTGCCTCTCTTCAACTTAATTAAGGAAAACGCCATACAGCTGTCGTTCTCCTGGCCGATAGAGTCCCTTTTTTCCCCCCACATCATATTGTTATTCATTAACACTATATAGCTGCCAATCAGGCAAGCAGCCCATGTTATTTCCGGGGATGGATGTGGTGGCACTTGAGATAATGACGTTTCTCCTCATATCTCCTTCCCCCAGAAGTGTGCCGGAGGATACCGGGTGCCGTTCTGGATGAGTCCTGTTCTTCTTTTTCACGTTCAGTATTCCCGATTATTGGGCAAAAGCCAAGAGAAGCGACGATGCTGGCTGTCAATCAGCACTGAATGTTAGCCACATGGTCACGGGTTCACTGTGAAGACCAACACGAGGAGCTGAGAGCTCATTCACAATGTACACAGATGTAAGTGAAGGTGTGTTGTTAACAGGCTTTTTAAATCAAAATGGACACATTTTCTCTGGCTTCCTCTTCCAGTGGCCCTACATCATTTTTTGGCAGTCCCCATTAAATGGAGGTCAGCGTTTTTTATCCAATTATCCTGGCAGCTCATAATAACAGCAGAGGAGACTAATCCCTGGTCACATAGTATCACTCATCATCCTAATGTTAACACGTCCTCTCATTCGGACCAAAATTTGCTTTGAAAGCGCCGTAGCAGGTTGCTCAGGTGTCCCCAACCTGCCCCGAAAAGAAAAACAACACGCGCATTTGATCTTGGAATTGGCTCAGAACACGGCTTGTCCAATTTGCAGAGAGAATTGCAGGTAAGTTAGCGACTGTGCATTTTACTCGCAGCCAAACTGTAACCGAGCCGAGCGTCAAGCTTCTGTCCACATTACATGCCATGTCGTCATGGTACTCTCAGACGCTGTTTTGACGCCTGGAGCAGACACGGTGATAGGGAAAAGTCTCCGACCTCCACTGGTGGTGCTGCTTTAACTTTGCTAAAGCCTGAAGAGAAAAATTCACCTGAACGTCGGGTCAGGGCGGCAAATTACATCCAATGAAGCTGAAATTGCGTCAGACTCTAAAACGAGTTGTGCACCTCAAAAATGGGTCAGAAATAGGTTCAGATCTTTCTGTGCATGCACAGACAGCATTCGTCTTCATCGCTACTGTCATCAAAACACCCAAAGAGGGGAAGAAAGGTGTTTTATCTCTCCGACAGGCGTGGAGCGAGATGAATAATCTACATGAGGGTGCGGTGAAGCTGTTCGGGCAGCCCAGCATCGTACTAACGCTAACGCTAATGTTTTCACATGTGGTCGTATGTCTGCATGCACACACACCGATGCGCATGCTATTAGGTGTGTTTTATAGATAGATATGCAAAAACTAGCAGTTCTCATGGCCGAGTTTACCCTCTCTCCCCCTTTCTCTCTCCATCTCCCACACGCTCTCCTGCAATTCAATTCTAATGGGTTTTATTGGCTTGGCGATTCATCTGAGTGCAGCAGCTCAGTTCAATTACATGAGGGAGCCCTTCGGGCTTTCATCAGACAATCAGCAACATTCTCCCTACCAGTCCCATGCACGCGCACGCACGTGCAACCTCGCATACACATAAACATAAAAAAAAAAAAAAATCCAATTTCTGCTTAACAATGGTGGCACAGAGATCAGACAACCAAGAGGCCACATCCGTCTTTGCATTCTGCAGACATTAGCTGTGTGTGTGTGTGTTTAATGACTGCGTATGTGATTATACAGAACTAAGTGGTTTTCTGAGGGTTGCAGAAAATAGCGTGTGCACATAGAAACATATGAGCATATTAAATTTACACATATACACACACACACACGCACGCACAAACGAGGGCGAGCACTTTGCTAAAGCCCCACTTGTACGTGTGTTGTGTGTGTGTGAGTGTGTTGTGTCTTTTCCACCACACCATCTCCCTGGAGAGGTTCACACCTCTCACTCTGTGTTCTCCTTTGCCAACATTAATCTCGGTCTCCCTTCATAAAGTGACAGCACCAAAAGCAACAGAGATAAATTGGCGGCCACTTCCGCCTGAGTTTGTGCTTGGTGGACAGACCCTGATGGCAACTACCTCTCACAAAGGTAAGCTTGACAGGAAATGAGAGAAAACCAAGACAGCAGACAACCCTGATAGGCTTTTGTGCACTTGAATTAAAATTCTTTTCTGCTGACTCATCTTTTACAACACCTTTTCCCTCAGCATCCACTTACACCCCGGTGCACCCTGGGATTCCCCCTGGGGAGGCTGAACTGAGATGCAGTTTATCTGACAAGCAGTTATACTGAACGTTAACCTGTTCTCGACCTCCGTTGTCCTTCCTTTCTCCCTTTTATCCCTCCGTCCCCACCTCCACTCTTCACACCGCCCTCACCACCACCATCTCATCCCTCCCAACCCTTCACTGTGGGAGCATCACCCATCTCCCTTTGCCTAATTGTAGTTGGTATTCAAGCTAAGAGATTCGAGCACAGGTGACCCAGGAACAGAGGGCAAACCGATGGCAAGGTGACAAGCTGTTTGAAAGGACACCGGAGTCAGGAGAGGAGGAGGAGGTGGGCAGAAGGTGAAAAGGAGGTGAGAACAGAAGGAAGGGAAGCAGGAGAGAGATTACGGGGACAGAAGAGAGGAGAGAAGGAGACAGTCAGATGAATTAGGGAGGAAGGTCCTCTGTCAACATGGTTTACGGGACGTGAGACGCTCTTTCCGTCACACTTTCTTCCCTCTCTTGGCTCTCTGCTTACAGTCTTTTGCTGATATTCTCCCTTATTCAGCCTTAAATCACAGGCAGTGCTTCGTAGATGATTATAAATATTTCAACAATGTCTTTTTCCACCAGTTGTAAGTGAATGTGGAAGTGGATAGACGTCTCTCACACCATTTTAAACTGATTTCACTTTGTGGAATAAGCTGGCGAGAACCTGCAAGGACACAGGAGGGATGCCAATCAGGGATAAATCTACAAGTCGTGCTCCTCTCTGGAGCACACAGCCTACGCCGTAACCTACACCAGTGGCCTACGCCAGTGGCCTACGCATCTGAACTTACTGACGACGTGCCCTTGAGCAAGGCACCATGTGCTCCTGACATGGCAGCCCACTGCTCCTAGCTTACAGTGTGTGTGTGTGTGTGTACTTTCCGTGTATCTAGGTATGGGTGAAGGACAAATGAGGACAAATTTCGGGTGTGTTTGCATGTTCCTTGTAAAAGATAATTAACACATAATGAATTCTTCTGAAATTCTTTTTCTTTGTTTACCTCAAGCAATAGTATGAGGATCTTACTTTTCCCACCTCACAAATTGCCATGACTTTGCAATCTCATTGTTTGCATCTTACGGTCAAACACAGATTTGCCACTCCAAGAGCTGTGAAATTCACCTGACATGGGGTTCCACGTAACAAGAACGTTGTATGCCACATTTAGGTCTCGCCATGGCGTGAGGTACAGTGTAAAGCTTTTTTTTTTTTTAACAAAATGCTGGCAAAAGACAAAAATCAAAAGTGAGACAACAACAAGGTGCAAGGTAGTGGCAAGAAACACAATGGGGCTTTTACCAGACCTGCATGCCACAAGTTTGATTAAAATCAAATACCTAGGGAATAGAAAAAAAAATACTAATAAAAATAAAGTATATTATAATAAAGAAAGAGCATAGAACATACCATTCACTGTAGGTACAGCACTGATTTGACATAGAAGTATAAATCAGGCTTAATACCGTCCCAATGCCATGAAATTTGTAATCCTGGCAAAGCACTACATCAATCGCTGCACTTTGTAGGACGCAGCAGGTTTGGAAGGAAGATGAAGGAACAAACTACCGACTTGGAAAGAGATTTGTATCACTGCTGCAGGAGGCTGGACGTCTGTCAGATGACTTGTAAAACCTGTCACCCGAAAGAATGAGAGTACCTGTGAAAGTACAAGGCTACAGGAGAATCTAATGGCTGTGTCTCTGACTCTCCTGTCAAATACACTGGAGGCATACCGAGTCCAACAGCTGTACACCCAGCTGAGACAAACATGGTTCACTGACGTGCTGAAACTGTTGACCTGTTCACCACAATCAGTTTGTGGAGCGTCAGCTTCATTCAGCGCACCTTACTGACACTATCAACCTTTTGTCATTTAAATATCTTTGTAATGCAGGTGTGAAACATCTCGAACCTATTTCACTTCCTGCAACACTAGTTTATTTTCCCTCCACCAAGGATGAGAGAAGACAAATCGTAACATGTCAGTAACCTTGAAAGGGAGCCACATCGTTTCCCTAAAGAGCTTAAAAGACTCTCTCCCCTACATGTCACCCAACACCTGTAAGGATTCACCTTCCCCTCTGATCATGCCTGATTTCTTTGAGACGACTGTCAGTGTTCACACAAATGGGTAAACATGTGAACACATCGTTGGAAGATTTATTCGGGCTATTGCTCCCACACTGACCCTGTGTGTCAGTCAATGATCTTCTTGAGAATTTCATGTGTTACTGATTCTGTTGCTTTCACGAAGTATACGTCTCCATAGATACATAAAGAAAAATGGCTGCAGGCTTTATCAAAAACATTCCCAGCATCTATCGGAGAAAAATAATCAACATCTTTCCAATAAGACGTTTCTTCCCTTAGGCGGTGAAAATGACTTGACTCACGATCACACTGAGTGGCCCAGTATGTTTTAATTGTACTGGAAAGGCAGATTTTTGACATATGTCCATATATATATATATATATATTATTTCGATTTTAAGAAAAAAAAATCCATTTGGAGAGTGAGTGCTTTGATGTCACGTCTTTTTCCCTAAAAACTATTTTTCTGCGTCGTGAAAAGCTGAAATTGTTCAGTGATATTCTGTCTCTGCCTCTTTCATCAAACCACTTGTGTGTCTATTACTGACTCATGCATTCACATGCACTGGCTTCATTTCCTTCACCAACTGTTCTGTCTCCCTCATCAAATATGACATTTTGTTCCATTCTTTTTCACGGACAAACTTGTTACTTTATGAGGAGTAGGCACAACATATTTGTGTGTGTGAGGGTATTTCATATGCAGTCACGTCCTGTACAGTCTTAGAGTGTTTTTTACACCTGCAGAAACACACGTCAATGTAAACATATGGCCGACATGCAACACCCGCCACGTTATTAAAAGTGCCTTGTTGACAAATCGTGATGGAGTTTCATTTCAGCACTTAGCTCTTTGACATTTGCCCAGCGGATGAGTATATGATTTCTGAAGTGATGCAAGGCACCATGGATACAAGTGTAAAACAGGAGGAAGCTGTGAGAATCTGTCGTAAAACTGCAGCGTTGGTTTGTAAAGTGAGTATCTTTTCATGGACTTTGATTGAGACAGGATTCATTGATATTCACTTGATATGTTTTATCATAATAAGAGAAGATGAGAACAAATCAAAATGAACCAAATCAGTAACCGACAGACAGCAACAGATTGAAATACAGGCGTTGCATGATGAAAGGTGTGTGTGTGCGTGTGTGTGTGTGGCTGGAGGTGGGGGGTAAACAGGGAGATGAGGAGGAGGGGGAAGACGGAACATTATTTCATAGCAGCCATCTACACAGGAGAGAAGGGGACAGAAAGTTAAGGGGGGAGAGAGGTGGGTGTGGATGGCATCTTTCATCTTGTCACTCTTGCAACCCTTGATGCCTGCAGAAGGCTTCCGCTGTGAGCGCCGTTTGATGCCACACGTGCTTGAACAAGTGATTGCTGATTGCATGTGTGCGTGTGAGAGAAACTGAGAGTTAATGTGATGGATAGATGAGGGGGCGCCGAGGAGAAAAAGAAGCCTTACATAAGACATCATGTCTCTATTCTCGCCATCCGCCCCTCTGTCTCGCACCTTTATAACATGTGCATTAACAGGAGCAGCCAGCAGGGGGTGAGGCAGATCAAAAGGGCAAACCTGCTGAGTGACAGCAGAGAGCGACTAATGAGCCCCAACTACAAACCTGTGGGACATGAATCCAAAGTGTCTCAAGATAAAGGAACTCTGCAGTAATGGGCTTGCTGCTTTTCTGTTAAACTCTCTATTTCTTTATGTGAATGAAAAAAGAGACACTTCTACGGAAAAGTATTGCATTCAAATTTAAAAAATATGTTTTATTGAGTATGTTTTTTGTTTTCATTGTCATTTTTTTCTGTTATTCTGGTAATATTTCAATTTTTTTTTTTAGGTTGAGGCAATTTATTTCTGTTATCCATGATCCGCTTGTTTAGTTCAGTCCAGTCTGACTTTGTTTTGGGTCTGAGACTCAGGGAGATCCTCCTGTCTTTAAGTCACATGTAGGGTGTTCGCATTCGATGGTCAACTTTACACAGGCACCTTAAGACTTTGCGGTTGTTCAGATGATAAGCTCATTCAGCTCTGATAGACACTGAAATGTTTCTCCAGAATCAGTTGGACACATATGGCTCCATGGATACAAGATGATACATCTCAAATGCATTCAGGCTAGCTGAGTGGTGACTCAAGAGACGATCCAGAGACTGAGGAAGATAGTGATCCACAGGGAGTGCAGCTGAGGTGCCGGAATCGCCGGAAATGAAAAAATATATATATACGTAGATATAAAAATACGGAGAAAATCAGAAAAAATTACCATGAAAAACAGAAAAGAAAAAAAATACTCAATAAAACTGATTTTATTTATTTGTCAAGTGAATGCAAAACGCTTCCAACGCTTCTTTCATTACTGCAACGTGCTGAAAAAATTGTGCTCCAAACTCCACATTCAACAACAACGACAACAACTTCAAGGTGACACAAGTTGTCTCGCAGTGTTGCAAGCATCATCCTTTGAGCGCCAGCGTGCACTCTATCTGGGCCAACCATCATAAAGAATTTAGCCATCAGTGAATCTCGATGCAACATGGTGTAAAACCTGAAAACAAAAATCCATGTTCCCATCCACCCTGTGATACCTCTGCCTGCATATGAGATTACAACAGATGTTCCAGTGCTTGTTTTTGCCAAATGTAACCATGTCAGACTCAGGGATGTACTTTGCATCATGTATGATGCTCGGTTGTTGTCTATTGTTGTTTTTTAGCAGGATTCTCTCACACTGCGTCACTACAACCGCTAAAATAATGATGTTGGTGGATGAATATCCAAACACAGTAAGCTGAGTGAATTGCACAGGTTTCCTGCTGTGCAACAATACAAGATGAACCAAATCAAGTAAGAGAGAGACAAGACAAACATCAAGGTCGACCACATCTGTTGCTGTGTGATATCACAACCACACATCAAACAAAGGAATGAAAGAAAGAATAGATTGCTGCAATTTCACAAGAGAATATCAAAACACTAAATATAACAAAGAAAACATAATTAGACAGAGCTGGGGCCCATTCCAGAAAGCAGGTTTAGTGAAAACCCTGGGTCTGTTCATCCCGAGGAGATCAAAACTGCACATATTCTCTCTTATTTTCACGTAAACTGAAGTGAAACCAAACGTATTTAAATTTCCATATGTTTGAATTCAGTTTATCAGAAACCCTGATGTTTGAATACAATTCTGTTGTGAGCATTGCTCCTTTCGGGATGAACAAAGTCAGGATTTTCTTTAAACCTGTTTATTGGAATGGGACCCTTGGTGGAGAGTCCTAGGAAAACAAAAATAAATTCATCAAGTAATGTATGTAACGAACGAAACCTCTGCAGGTGCTCGTGTGTGGTTACTCACCATAGACCAAGAGGGTGTAATGATCAGCAGCTCGTCCAAAGTTGTTCTGGGCCTGGCACAGGTACGTGCCGTTATGTGATTGGCTGAGACGGGAAATCTGGAAGGTGGGGCCAGAAATCTCTGCTCGCTCAGGTAAGGTATCATTAATCTTGGACCACTGAATGTTCCTGGGCCTGGAGGAAAGAAGTAAAAGTGGTTTCAAATATTCCTTTTACTTTCCATTTACTGCCATTTAGATCAAATACTGCGCCATGGACCTCTGCTGCTTTCAGCGACATCATGACACCAACACATCCTCACGCCGACATTATGAACCCGTTCCTATGGCAGCTGCACTGTGCAATTATGCTTACGTTTAAGGTCAAGGTCAGGTAAGGTTTAGAAGTAACAATAAGGTAATGACGGTAATGACTATAAGGTGAATTCACGGTAATGACCTCAGGTCGACGCTTTATAGCCCCCCCCCCAGTTAAACAAACAAGTACTCCAAGTCCTTCATTCCTTCTGCAATCAGGCTGCTGAACGCCGACAGAAGTTTTAGATGAATATGTGTAAGAGGCACTTGTGAGAGCCGCTGTCTGATTCATCTTATTCGATTTATTGATCTGTTTATAATACTGTACTAATTTTTGTACTGTACTTGGTTCTTGTCTGCACCTCTTGCCCTCATACTGGCTTATTATCTCTGACATGCCGTTGTCTGCTGCTGCTGTAAGTTGGTGTTTGTGTTGTGTTTGTGTCTGTACTCTGGGTAGACTGGAGAAACTAAACTGCCTTTATTAGGACAAATAAAGTCGTCTGAATCTGAATCTGAATCTGAATAAGGTGAAAAAACATGCAAACAACAGCAATTAATTGTGGCTCCAAATGTGCAATCAGGACAAATGGAACTTGAATTTTACATTCATTTGCAAACAGTGAATGAGAAGAGCCGACCGCAGCATGAATTTGCTCGTTATCTCCCTCTTGCTCCGGTTTACTGGTTGTAGATCAACTGTCAGCCAACGTGCACGAGTCGCCAGCTCATCGCAGGGGCCAACATGGAAAGACAGACAACTATTCGACCACACATTCTCGCCTACAGGCAATTTAGAATAACCTGACATAGTTTTGGAGGTGGGAGGAAGCCGGAGAACCTCAAGAGAACCCACGCAGACACGGGGAGAGCATGCAAACTCCTCACACAGCAGTGTTGAGTGGCTATTTAGAACTGATGAAGACAATGTGAGCCAGAAACGAGGACTTGACAACGGATTCGGAACACACATCAGCACGTCCTCCAGTTAGTCCTTACGTCATTCTTAGCCATCGAAGTCTTTGTCTTGTTTTCTACATTTTTCTCCAAACCCTTAAATATGACACAAAAATGGAGGGTAGACGAAATTGACTGGTGATCAATAAACCGACACGTTGAGATGCTGGAGGAGAGATGAAGAAGCCCACAGGAGGAGGAATGATGTGAGGAAAGTATAAAAGGAGTTTGGGGCGAGAGCCGATAGCATCCTGACAAATAATGGGGAGATGGATGGTCAGAGGGCGGCCGTGGAATGAAAGGGTTGGCAGGAGGGAAGGGAGAGCAGATGAAAGAGAAACAGGATGTCAGATGTGTAGGGTGGGGAAAAAAAGAACAGCAAGAGGAAACGTGCAGAGGAGAAGTAGAAACGATGAGCAGGATCGTTCGAAATGAAATGGTCATGAAAGCTGACCGAGCAGAAGGATTTGAGACACCAGCGAACAAACGCAGAGTGTGTGTGTGTGTGTGTGTGTGTGTGTGTGTGTGTGTGTGTCTAGGCAAAAACACAGGCAGAAGACGGATGCTCACATGTTGTGTTTGTAACAGAAACTGAAGCACACTGACCAGACACCGTCTCTCCGTCTGCCTCCTCCGAAGTACACTGCACATAATTGGTTGTTAATGCGGAACGGGGGGTCAACAGGGCCACAGAGCAGTTGTGTGTGTGTGTGTGCAGTCCTGCGTGTAATGAGGGTCAGAGCTCAGAGAGGCTGCTGAGACCACACACACGCACGCGCACACACACACACACACGCACACACACACACACACACACACACAGGGTGCTTATAACTCTAATGTGTGTGTATGTGTGTGAGTGGACTCGCTGCCCAGTGACAGACGGGACATCTACCAGGGGCTTTAGGAGCTTAGGACTCAAAATCTCTCAAGAAAGTACACAAAAAGCGACAAACACGAGAGAAAAAAAAGTTGAAAAAGTTGAGTGCTGCACACAGATTTCATGTATGTCCACGTTTACATACTAGACTTAGTTCATATTATCCACCTGTTCTCCACTCGTCACCTCTTTGACTCACAGACGGCTCCTCTTCTCATGCAATAAAATATGGATGAGAATGTTTTTATTGGTCCGTCAAACAGTAAATGTCATCACAGACATGGTTTGGTATCGTATGGACATTTCATATTGATTCATGCTTCTGCATTTATGTGGGCCACATCGACGTGTTGCCTATGGCTCATTCTGACATGCACCTGTGGTAGAAATTGAGATGGCAGCAACTGAGATTGGACTATGTGCGTTATGTGACTCTCCCAAACGTGGCACATGCACGTTGCAGAGCAAATGCAACAGTCCTAACGGTGATTTTAGAACAGAAAATCCTGCAGCTCCTGTTGGGACTGGTGTGATAATAAGAGCGCCATGTGACGTTAATATAGAAAAACACCGGAAACAACCGGAAAAAACAAAACACAGTAGTGAGCGCCACCGACGAGACATACCCAGAAGTATACCCGCTCATGACGGCGTGGGCTGTGTATCAGTTAAATGCAGGAGCACAAAATACAGCTTTACTGTTGTGAATTGGTGAGACGCTTCTCCTGATTGGGTTTTTTTCCTTTGTTTTTTTTTTTTTTTTTCCAATTATGAAACCGCTACTGCATTATTTGTGGAAGCCTGCATGTGGTGATACTTCATTTTGTCTATTTTCAAATAATGGCCAAGAAAGGAGGGAAGTAATTATACAGTAATTGCAGTGACTATAAAGAACTTTGGGGAGATTAAAAGTATTTAGCAATTAGCAGAAGTTTCCAGGAGAGAACCCAGGAATTATGTGGGACGTTAATTATATAGTAAGAGGTCAACTTCGTGTTCAACAACACATAATAAAGACAAAACTAAAATAACACTCCAATTTCAACTGCTTGGGGGAAAATGTCCCTGTGTTTTTTTCCTCTTTGGAATCAGTACTTCAGGCTTATAGAGCAATTCCTTCACTTAAACTCTCTATTTCAGCTGTTGACAATAAAAAAAAAACCCCTGCGGAGTTCCACTGCAGCCTCTGAAAGGTGGAGGTCGCACAAGGACAAGAACAGAGGCAGTTTATAAAGTGCAGAAAGCGGTCACATGGATCATTTACAATAATATAATTGAGTAAATCTGTCCATGTGGCCACAAATCTTCTATCTGATGCAGCTCTTCAGCCCATAAATCAACATCAGGCAGCGAAACTTAGCAAGTTATTGCTGACGGCCAACATTTTATCTCTGTGACTGATGGTTTAAAGACTCGCAAAACTGCCCTGGTTCAGTTTTTTAACATAATTACATGTTTAATTTTCACAGTTTTTGAAATGTGCTCTTGGAGAAGAAAAATTACAAGACAGAAACAACATAAAAACTGTCAATGAAAATGTTTTAAGCTTATTTTTGGAGTTGGATCTTATACAGAGTATCAGAAGAATGATGAGTCAACTTTTTAAATGGAAAATAAAATTGGACATTGTAATTAGATCATAAAGGAGTATTAGCTTTGCAAATAATAATATATCAACAATAATAATATATCGACACCAATTATCACTTTTTTAATCTAGTCTGGAGGGGTTCATCTTAAACCCCTGCAAAGCCAAGGGCAGCTGTAGCTGCGACCTGAAGCGATGTCTGGTGCTGTCTGGTGATATCAAGACCTTCGTGTCACTCTTGCAGCAAAGACTGAAAAATAACCAAAATCGTTTGGGGAATGTCAATATTGAATTGGAATGTGAAATTTGGTGTGTGCAAGGGTTTGACGCAATGAAATGCTCTTTTCTAATTACTTTTTTCCCCCCGAGAATTCACTAGAGGGCGGAAAAATGTCCAACCTCACTGCTGCGACAGCTCAAAACACATGCACAGTTTTACGACAGCTTGAGGAAAACAAAGTCAAATGCATTCTATTTCTTCTTCAAGTAACTTTTTGAAGTGAGATGACAAACTCATCTTCATGCCTCCTGAAACTATGAACTAAATATTCCTTCCAGTTACATTTTTTTTGTACATACGCAAAACAGGCTGTCACATTTTGGAAAAGGGTCATAGAGAGTTTTGTGTCGTACATTTCTACCATCACTGCCAGCAGCAATGACATTGTGATGTGAACTTAAAGGATGAACTCTTGTGAATTTCTTGCACTCGCCCCATCAGTTTCCTCTTATGTTTTATAGAACAGGGTTTGAGACACACACACACACACTTTGCAAATGGAATTGGTTACATTTACTGTTTAAAATGTAGTGTAACTAGTTCAACTACTTGATGAAAGTAATGTAACTGATCATTTCTTGATGACGTTTTCTAAATGTTGAATGAATGTTCACGACTCTTCCAATTGTTGAGATTTGTGTTTTAACTTGCAGCAGAACTCAGCAATGACTACTATCAAACTGATTTTAAAATCCTTCAACACATCAATTATCATCATTCATTCACACACAAAATGAGGTCAAAGAACTGTTCTTGTAACTAACTGTTCAGATGTAACTAAAATCGTAATCATGAATATTTCCATAACGATTTGTCTCAGGTAATGTAACTGTAATGTTGTTTTTGTAATGAAATTAGGCAACACCGTGACACCGTCCTTGTAAACACTGCACACACACACACACACACACACACACACACACACACACACACACACACACACACTTACAGAGGGTTCCCAGTGACGGAGCAGGTCAGGCTAAGTGAGTCGCCCTCTCGTAAAATGCCGGTAGGAGGGACGATTCTCACTGTTGGTGCAACTGTGGAGAGACAAGGAGACAAAAGGGAGATAAATTAGTGTAAAAAATGAAGAATGAAGCAACATTCAAAAATGAATGATGAGAGAGATCAAACTGGGCAGACAAGAAATCAAGAAGGAGACAAGGAGAACAAAAACAAATCTCCCGACGAAGCATCTTCAACATCTGTTTCCAAGGCAACCAGCTGACAAAACAAGGGTGGAGACACCTGTTATCACAAGCAGCACCCCCCCCGCTCCAGCAGCTGCTACAACAGCACTGACTTCAGCAACTGAGCGATGGGAAGCCAAAGTCACGCTGGCATTTGGTCATTATTGCCAGTTCTCTGGATGGAGGAGCCGCCAGGACACACAGTGACAGAACTGTTGAATAATAATCATTCTGATCGACCAACACACCAAAAACACCAACAAACATACACATGTGGAAAAATTAACGGAACCAATGACAGACAGATGAGGACTCTCTTGAATAAATCATTTCACCATCTGCAAACATTCATTTATGTATAATAGGCATGTGGAATGTTTGAATAAGAAAAAACAGTGAGTCGCCACGGGATAAAACTCACAATGACCTGTGGAAAATACTGATGGAAGGAGAGAACGAGGGGAATAATTGTATATTGTTTCTCTTCTTTGAGTGGCGCCACAGTAATACTGGATGACGGTGTCAATTAAAATGTCTGAGACGAAAAAAGGTGATACTGTTTTCTTGGAAAATAATAATCACTCATATATCAACTATCAAATCTATCAAATCTTTTGAATATTTCTCTAAAATACTGCCTAATGTTTGCAGTATTTATAAGATTTCATATAGTAAATCATTCATCAATGATATGGCCACTTTGAAATGTAAAATGATTTTTTTGTGAAAACTGATGGTGAAAACTGACATGGTTCAAATTTTAAGCCTCCATTTGTCCTGTGGGATTTTAGCCCAGTTCGTCCTTGGCAAATTGTTCAAGATCAAGCCAATGGAGCGGGGGGGGGTTATAATTTTGATCTGAACTGCACAGAAATTAGCAGCAAATTGATCAGGTGCCAAACTGCCCAGGTGTCACAGTACATATGTGACCCAGCTTTCCACAGCTCTAACCACAGGCTGGAACACTCGCCTGGTTGGGGGCCCGATTCTACCAGCACGACAAGATTTGGGCAAATGAGGTTGTAATGAGACTGGGCTGTACACAGGGCAACACTGGTTGTCAATCTCCCATAATCCTAGACGGCGCATAAATGAGGCTCATTCTTAAAAATGACGAATGAGGCTTCACCTTACGACCGGCAATAAAATAAAACATTATAATGCGACGACAACTAAAGTGACAGGGATACATACGGGATAAACTGTGAAATATTCGGCGATGTGAGTGATGCTACTTTGTGGTTTGATACAAGGTGCACACATTCCAGGCGACTTACAATACACATCCAGGCGGTAGTGTCGAATGCGCTTCTGGTTGCCCAGAGCAGGGTGGATTGCCTCGCAGCTCAATGCTGCCCCGTTGTCTTTCCTTTCTACCGGGATGCGGATGGTGCTGGACACACTGAATGTCTTCCCATTGTCCTGCTGAGATACCACACCTGGAGATGAAGAGAACTGCAGGTGAGATGAAAGAGGGAGAAGATGGGACGACCGCGAAAAACTTGCCTCCCTTTGTTCTCTGCTGGCACTGGAGAATGAGACAGTCAGGAGGGAGTAGAAGAGGAGATGTTTAGGAGAAGATGGATAGAGGAAGGGAGCAGGCTGAAAGGGAGAGGAAATAGTGACTGATGAATGAGCTAAATGTGCAGCGCCAGGTAGCTGCCGAGGAGAGGATGAGTGCTGGGGGACAGAATAAAGGAGGAAATCTGCGTCTATATTTCATGGCAATTATGAACAGCAACACAGTTTGTTTGCAGTTGGTTAATCAACACTGTTTGTGAGTGTGTAGGAGAAAAAGAGAGGGAGCTAGTGTGTGTGTGCGTGTGTGTGTGTGTGTGTTGGGGGGGGGGGAGTACACAAACTAACTGATTTTA
>CAAKHB010002851.1:82272-95005 GCA_901007665.1 Aeoliscus strigatus | reverse complement strand
CCCCCCCCCCCCCCCCGGTCTCCAGTTCATCGTTCAGTTGTCTGGCCCGCAGCTTTACGGTTCACACTCACAGCTATCACAGTGTCATTTTTGGGCACAGCTGGCAGCTGTTTTTAGAGAAAAAAAAGGCTATAAAAACTCTGTTTACACAACCTGCTCAGCATCACACCAGAATCCAATAAGTGATGCATTTGAGCAGGATAGACTCGGGCCACATCTACCAGGTTGACAGAAACTCCAACTGAAAGAAATTGGAACTACTGGACATGTAAATAAACAACATGCTTAAAAAGTTCCACCACTACTTTTAAAACCATCCCATGAGCTTTGAGCCCAAGGAGATCGAGTAGAGTTAGCAGAGCAAAACCATCGCATTGTGAATCAAGCTGAGAAAATGCACTTAAGACTGAACTATCCAAACTACTCTGGCAGCAGTCTGGGACTCACGCGGAGCGCACACGTAAACTCAATCTATATACACAAATTCTCTTTTTCTCCAAATGGAATGTATTTCTGTGTAAAGAAAATCCGATCTGGGCAAAGTCACGGTGGTCATGTAACAGCTGTTCTGTCAATGACACATTTAGATGTGTTTGCATTTGTTTTAAGGTCAGATATTTCTTTTCGCAGCCTGCATGCAAATGACCTGTGATTCAACAACCTGGCAGACAGGTACCATTGGACTGATTGTGAAACGACTCATAGTTTGAAGCAGAAGCTTAAGTTGCTTCAGTGGTTTAATATTGTCAGTCGATTCTCCTCTATTCACAGGAGCATCTGCAGACAACCTGAGTAAACTTTTTCCCATTAAACGTATCCACAAAGGGATATTCACCGACTCAAAGCCTCTTAATAAAATCAGCCTTTATTATAATATTGATTTCAGTGATAATTCACCATGAGACCACCTTTTAAAAAGATGTGATTGCCAAGGCCACACTCTGAAGAGGAGCTGTAATACACTCTGATCTCATCACTGGGTTAACAGTGAATTCTGCAGGAGGCATCAAACTAGGTTTTTAAAAACGGTTAGGGCCGAGAATAAAGCCATCTCCTAAATTTACTTTGGGGTTATCTGACTTTTTAATGTGCAAATGCTTCAAAGGCAAAGTGAGGCCATTTGCAATAAGTAAAATGTTAAGTGTGAGCGTTGGTGAGTCATTGCTAATGTGTTCAAATGGCTGCATTCAAATGTTGCTGAGAGCACATGCAGATATACACAGACAGATTGGGTGCTTCCACAGCGACACACGTGCACGCAGATACACACCCCGTGTGCCGTTGAAGAAGAGGGTCTGCCGGCGGGGATTCTGGATGACCACGATTGATCCATCATAGTTCTGCAGGCGACAGGAGATCTGGGCTGTACCTCCTTCCAAGACTGTGACATTCTCTGCCTGCACAGCCTGACAACAAGCTGAGAGAGAGAGAGAGAGAGAGAGAGACAGAGAAAGAGAGAGAGAATGAAAAAAGAGAGTGGAGAACAGAGACAAATAGGAGGGAAAAGAGATGTTAAATTCAATTCTCGGTTGAAATAGAACCTTTCAAAATAAATCACTTGAAGCATCCTTCACTATTCATCACAAGACTCAATAAGGGAGGACAAATAGAGATGCAGAGACCGAGAGCTGGAGACGAGACAGTGACGGGCACAACAAGTAAAATGGGTCCTTATGAACAATATGTTCTTATGATCATAATTAAGATCATTATAATTACTTCCATTTATCTTATTACGTGCTCAAACACACAAATGCAAATAGCCCTGTTGCCTCGAGCAAAGCGATTGCATCAACACACATCTGAATACATAATGCTTTATTAAACCTGTAATGGCCTTCGGCCTCTTCAACGTATGCACACACTCGAACTGTTCATGTTTTTTTTTTTTTAACCGTCCTTTTCTCATCCACTAAAATGACATCCGGTTTGCTGTCTGCCGTTTCCCTGATTCCATGTAAATGCAGCATTATATGCGCTCGGAGGGATCACGTGCCAGCAAATCAACGTGCGCGTGTGGACATTCATGTTCGTGCACATGTTTGACAGAGTAAAACAGATGTATGCCTGCAGAGCGACTCGCAGACACGTCTGAGCTTCCAGCAAAGTTGTCTGAATCTCCACGCCTCATATTCTTAGAGAAGGGGGCCGGATAACAGCAGGGGGCCTCTTTGATGCTGCTGACAGGCCGAGAGTCAATAATGAGCCGGTTGATTATGCTTTGATTAGAGCGCCCTCCGTGTTTGGGGGGTCAGGCTGCTGACACGGCTCGGATGTGTCACACTACCCACTGAGCACAATGGACACAGAGCTCTGCTGTGTGAATTCAAATAATTTTGCAGAGCAATTAGTCAAATGGATGCAGCCAAGAGAGGAAAGTGATTGCCTTCAAGAGAGTAGCAGCTTGCAGGGCTCCACAAACTAGTATTTACCAATTTGTATCTTATTTACATCCTTTGTCTTTTCCTGGTGAAGTATTGGCAAGGGGGAGAATTCAGAGTTGGGATGATGATGAAGCAGGAAATAAAGAGTGCCGACATCGACATATGGGCTGTATTATGTATATTTCACTGCTACTGTAGCTGTGTGAGCTCTAAAACACCATTAGAAGGCAGGAAATGTTCTGGGGACAAAACAGATGGGGACTGTCATCGCTGGAGATGCTGACTTGGCTGCTTTTGGGCGAAAATAAATCTCTATGTCTATAACCCGATGTGTCTTTTGTTTGTGTGTGTAGTAGGGCTGTCAGAATGAACTTCACCATTCGAAAACTATTCAAATTATTGAATCGAAGTTGAAAACTACGATGCGAATATTAGACTCCCGGTATGAAAGTCGCACGTGACCGTCCGTGACGTCACCCGTGCCGTTGACGTAAGTTGTTTTCAAAATGGCCGAAAGCAGCGCAGTGTTCCAAACTACAGAAAATCTCATGAGCACCATGTGGAAACTGTATTTCCTTCATAGAACAGGAAAAGAAAAACATTCAGGGAAAACGGTATGTGCCAGTGGCGCAAGGCGCCGTTAAAGCATCTGAAACTGAATTACAACAAACCTGAACACACTCCTCCATTCACCGCATTGTGACGAGTATGGAGCAGAGAAGGCAGTCTACAATGACCTCCTCTGAAACTGAGCCAAGGTTCACCACTCCCTCTGTGTGACCTTAGTGGATAATCAATTGCCTTGACCCCAGGTGGTTGGACATCAGTGCATGTGTATAATGAGCTTAAAAAAACCCAAACATTAAAAATTATTCAAATTTAAAAAAATAAAAACATGATAAATTTGATTCATGATTGACAGCCCTAGTGTGTAGGTCCACAAATTGTTATTTGGCTGTATTGACATGAACTGATCTCCCCCCATGTCCTCCAAATTTAATTCTTCCTTTGCTTGTAATCTCTTTCAATGAAATCCTCACATAAGCAGCACATCAGGAGCACATCAGGAGAAGAAGAAAGATATAGAGGATATTGAACTGAAAAATTGAAAATAAAAACAAAGGGAATGAAGACAAGTGTGTGTGTGTGTGGTACTTTGTGGAACAAAGACAAAAATCTTGACTATTATCAGTGAATTCCAGTCTTTGTTGCTCCCGTTCTCGGCATCAATATTGTGATTCATATCAAGGCAACGCCATCTCAATTATTTTCCTAATGGATGTTATTACTTATCACCCATGGCAACCTGGCCGAGCTACCATTGTTTTACACAGCACTAATTGTCACAGGGCTGCTGTGCGTCAAGACTGTGTCTGTGCAGCCTACACGAGTGATTAGTGACCATCACGAGCAACAACGAAAGTGGCCAAAAGTTTTCTTTTTAGATAAAAATGAAGTATCTCTCCATTTGTACACCCACTCCGCCAAGCAGCTGTCAGCCCTTCAAAGGAAATTAGCAGTGCAGTGGCATCACAGTGAAGTGTGAAGAAAGAATAGGAATAAAAGAAACCGTTAGCTGCTGTCGCGCGTGCGGCGACTGGCATCCGCCACCGCTGCCTGCTGAGCGATGACACCCAGAAGCACCTGCTGGCTGCTGGTGGATGAGCAATGTGGGCAAATAGAACACGGGGATGGAGAAACATGGGGGACTAACCAGGAAATTATAGCAGGGAGCTAGGAAATGATACTCTGGGTATAATAATGCAGCTGGTGCAGGCTGGATGAGAGATGACGCATGTTCGTTCATAACGCAGATGGGCGCGGAACTTTAACGTGACAGGAGGTTGAAGTGGCTGCTATTCACCCCAAAGTTAAGAACCTATGGTCGGGGATGGGAGAGATATTAACCTGAAGTAGAGTACATAGGTAAGCAGACTTTGAAAAAGAAGGTGAAGTCTGGACACTGTAGTAGCTGTAACTGTAGTAGTCACAGTTTTCCCCATTTTTTCTTAATTGTTCTCTTATGAGCAGGGTTAGGGGTTGGGTTAGGGTTCGAAACACTGCTGGTAAAGCCTAATAAACATTGGAGGAGCTACTACAGTGTGTGGACTTCACCTTCTTCTTGAAAGACGTTAACCTGGCCTCCGTTAAAATCTAAGTCTAATCTGAAGAGAGAAGGCTGGAAGCGATCGATACCACAGCAGAGCACGCGTGGCGGCGAACAGATGAGCAAAACAAGAGGGGGAATGAAAACAAGCACTTCTCTCTCCAGCCAAGCGGGGGCAGTATTTCATAGCAGTGAGTTTGAAAAGCCTCTTTCCCTGGCTGTCATGCCCCAGAGAAGAATGCCTTTATTTACTGCAGCAATGGAGGTCTGAGGCAGGCCATCATTTCACAAACACGTAAACAAATAAATGAATAACAGGCATACAAATTCTTAAGACAAGCCTGTTCAGGGGTCCAGGCTAATAGTCCCACGTTGCAGTTGAGTTATAAGCGAAGGGATGCTAGTGGAAAGGGGGAGCAAAAATGAATAGAGGGCTCTGGGAGGCAGCCAGTTGGGGGGGAGGTCACCCTCAGTCACGGTGAATTCAAGAAACCAGGGTTAGTGAGCTGGATTACTGCCTCTTCCTGGTCTGTCTCACTCACCCTCTACTTCTGGAGGGTGAAAGGGCAAAGCCACATAGGAGACGAGCTGTCTCCGCTTCGCCCCAAACAAGCCCCCGTGTATCCTTGACGCAGCGAAGTCACTGTCTCCCTATTCATTATCACTCATTATCTTTGGGTTGGAAGTGGGCCAGGAGCTTGTGTTGTCTTTGCATGCAGGCCACTGATTTACACGGGAATCAATGCGGGAGGCTACGACGCACAAGCCCTTGTGTTATTACGGCTTTAATTAAAACAATAACAGCAGCTCTTCACGCTTTCACTCTGATCGGGTCGACCGGCTGGTGCCTTCTCCAGCTCTTCCCATCTGGATGGACAATTCTCCCTGAACCCCAGTGAGAGTGGGGCGAGCCAGCTTGGATGAAAATGAACTGTTTACTTGTGTTCACACTTGTCGAGCAGTCACTATGAATTAGCTGACTTTGAGCTTCTTCTCCCCCATTCCTCCCTCTGCAGACCCCCATCTCCCCCCTCTCTACCCTCCTTTGTCTTCCTGGTCTAAAATTATCACTCTATCTCTCTGAGGGAGCCCGAACTCTGCCAATCAAATCCAGAGCAAAGAAAAAAAAGCACTCCCTCTATAAATAATACATAATCCTTTTACAAATCTTGCTGTCGTCGCTCTCATTACCTTCATCTGTGGCTTTGCTCTCCTTCGCGCAGGCGTCCGTCTCATTCTTTGAGCACACTCTCCCCCGCTCCCACCTTGTCCACAACTCATAATTCTCTCCTCTGCTCCCGAATCTTTCTCTAACATCTTACTTTTTTTCCATTTTTTTCCATTTCAACCCTCAGTACATCCATCCCTCTTCTACACATCTGCTGCCTGATCTAATACCAGATCATCAGTCCCTTCTTTCTCCTTCTCTTCCCCCTTATCTTTATGGCATCGCTTATCATGCATCTTTCTCATTAACACTGTTCTAAAGACCAACGTCCCCTTTTCCCCTTGCTTTAGGAGAACTGTTGCCACACTTTCTTTCTCTCTCTCTCTCTCTCTATCTCTCTCTCATCCGTCTCTTTCTCATTTCCCCTTGTAGTTCTTCCCCATTTGAAACACTTTCCTTCCAAATCGCAGTACGCTTTCATCCCCCTTGCAAATCTCTCTTATTCTTTCTCCTTTTTTGACTCAGTGGGAATCTTTCGCTGCCTCTCTTCTAGTTCTATCTCCACACTCTCCTCTGCTAAATGTGATTTGTTCTGCAGCTCAAGTGTGCAGCATAATCGCCCTGTTTTTATAGTGAGCTGGGAGAGCGGAAGGGCTGGAGCAAGGGAAAGACAGAAAGAAGTGAGAGGAGTTGAACGGGACATGAGGACAAAACAAACGAGTGAAGCGGGAGGCTGACTATCTCAGTTTTCCCTCCCTCTTTCATCTTCTTCTCCACTTTGGCCTATTTTAATTGCCTGTTGTATAGCTCAGTGCTCTCCCACTTGCTGTCCCTCTTTTTCTGTCTGTCTAATCTCTCTGTCTCTCTCTTTGGCAGGAACTTTAGACCTTCTCTCATCGTCCTCCACTGGTATACCCTGAGTGCTGCACTGCTAATCAGCAAAATCAGCATAAAATTGTCTCTGTTCACTCTTGACCTCTCATTAGAATCATTTTCTTTCCTTATACATACATATTCCACATCCTGTTTTTAAACTCACTAACCCCTACCCCCACCCCGCTGCCATAACTTCTGTTGTTTCCTCTGCACCTATTTTTCTGAACCTCTTCCCCATCCTCTCTCGACCACCGCGTCTCTCATTTTGACCTTCAAAGCTTTACGTCTCTCCAGCCCTTTTGTTGTATTTCAATCACCTCATCCTCTCTTGCCCCATCCACTCCCGCTGCACTGCAACTTCACGAGCACTCTCCTCTCCTCTTGTCCACCCATCCCCATTACCCCATCTGGTCTCTTACCCTTCACAGTCCGCCATATTCCTCTCTCTCCTCTTGTCTCTCCCCTTTTTCCTCTCCATCCTCTGCCAGCTAAAGCTCGTAAGCTCTGTCTACTGTGCAGCGTTTTATGACCAGGGCCTGTCAAAGCCCCAACAACCCGGCAACAACGGCCACCGCACACACCCCAACAGCAGCTTAAAGGAAATTTGCAGGGCTATTACACAATGGCCACCACACTGGAGATTCACCACAGCCAGAAGAACTGGTACACCCCCTCAAAATCCACATCATGGCCACCACTCCCTTTAGTGTTCATCTGCTGTGCACACTTTATGTGGCTAGTATGAATGTGTATGCAGGATGCAGTAGAGGGGAAATGTCCAGGCAGGTGTATGGGTTTGGAAACAAATAGGGGTGTTAAATGTGTGTGTGTGTGTGTGTGTGTGTGTGCGCACATTCAAGGCCAAACACCAACCTTCCCTACTAGCATGAATTACATAACTGTGCTGACTGCCAAGACACAGAGTCATTCTTTCCCCTCCTCACTCCAACTATTGTCACCCCCTCTGCACTTCCCCTGTAGCATCCCACAAAAAAGACAATGTCCTTCTGTTGATCAAATGTGCAGAAAGGCTCCATGCTGATTTGAAATGTTGTCTGGCAGGAAGAAGGAAGGAAAGAACTGTGTGCAGCAACACAACACTTGTTTACCATGCATTTTCACACATCCCCATATGAAACACATAATAATACATTCAAGAGCAAATAGCAGAAGGTAATAACCCTATCCGGTGACTGCCTCCTCTCATCCTGTACATGCCTTCTCCGTCACCTCTGCTTTGTGCTCAGTCAATCTCACCATTTTGTTTTTGAAAACTTGACGTCATGCGGCTGTTTTTGAGGCTCTGTCTCTCTGTATGTAGCACACACTGCTCTCCGTTTCGGTCGTGCTGTATTTTTCTGTCTCTGCCATCTCCTCATACAGTCCAAGTATCTATCAGGCCAGGTCATTCAGTCCTGTGTCACTCTGTCTCTCACTAACTCTGGCTGGTCTCTTGCTCTGCTCCCCAACCCTTCATTTTCTTTCCATTTGACAAGCTCTCCATTTGGCTCACTACAGTTCTCCCACTCTGGGGTGCAGCTTTCTTTTATTGGGTATATTAGGTCTATTAGGGTTGAGCCACTCTTCTGTCTTCCTTTTATTTCTCTGTTTTTCTCATTTCTGTCCGTCTCCCATACGATTCTTTGGCCCATTCAGCCCCTCTCATTTTGTTCCCGGTCTCTCATGCAGCATCTTTCACCCCGCAGGGCATACGATCCTGTCTTCTTACTCTCTCCATTCCTAATATGAATTACCAATTGTATTTTAATTACTGTCATATTTCATTTGAAGTGCTAATGTTATGTTTCCATTGTAACTATATTTTCATTGGCTGTACGCTCTGTGTACATCCGGATCTGCACTGTATCATTTTACAGCATCATATTTACAATGGTGTTGTTACAATGGTGTTGTTTATATTACAGAGTCATTGCATTACAAGGTTTTGATGTCTGCCTTGATGAAGTTTAAATTACATGGACAATGAACTTACTCTTTCACTATATTGTTCTCATTCTGGCTATTATATGAAACAAGATAGTACATGTGCGGTGGGTAATGACACCTGAGAATCCATGCTGCATGTCTCAATGAATGTGCTTATGTGCGCGTGCACATACATGCAAGTGTGACTTACGATTGATGCAGAGGAGGACCAGGACCAGGGTGCGGAGGGGCAGAGAGATGGAGGCAGGGAGGAGGCGGCAGAGGACAGGCCTCATTGTGTATTGAGGAGCTGTGTATGTGTATGTGTTTGTGTGTGGATGTGCACGTTTGATCAATGGCTCCTCTGTGACCCTGCCTGCGCTGCTACAGACAGACTAGCCCACGAACACACACTCTGGCTTGTTCTGAACTGCAATGCTGCAGGCACGTGCGCGCGCTAATAGCCCAGCTTTTCTTCTGTGCAATCAGACACAAGTTGTTTTTTGAGGACAACATATAGAGGAAGGACTCTTACAGTGGTAAACTGCTTTAACTGCGATGCCACATCGAGAGGAAATGTAGGTACGGAATACGCAGGCCCAAGTACAGGGTGCTAGCACAGGACATGAGTTGGACACCGTATCCCAATGCACAGAGGCTTTCCTTCGATTTATAAATGTAAAACAGTACTACGTCTCATCTGGAAAAAAAAAAAAAAAGCCTTATGTTCTACCACAGACCGCAAAGCCTCCCGAGACCAAAGCTCACTCTCACATTGATAAAACAGGAAAATCGATACCAAAATTGACCAAAGAAGACGTGGATAACAGTGTTCCTCAGTAGCTAAGGTATTCCGTATTGGCAGCTACGCAATTATGCAAATGAGGGACAAGTTAATTAGCTCAGGACTGACCACAGTGTCAAACTTTGATCGAAAGTGGTTCTGAGCAGCAAAGTCTCTGAACTTCAACTGTGTGTCACAAATGCACAACATCAAACATCAAAAACACAATATTTCAGTGAGATACAGGGAGACAAAAATGTCCTCCAAAACAAGTTTATCTCGTCAGATGTTGACGAAAAAGCAAACTTCTGAAATCTAGTTGCTGTGCAGTGCCCTCAAGATGTAAAAAAAATCTAGGGCAACCATTTTCATTCTCGGATTCTCCGATTGCCGTTTAATGAGTCAAACAGGATTTGCAGCGCTCCGGACTCGACAAATCAGCAGGCAAAAGTCAATGTTCCTTTGAGCTATAACCGAACCAGCCAGGCCTTGGGAGACACCATCCCACTGCAGCTTCTCTGGAGACAACGCGGGTTAAATCAAATCTATTCAGCTCGAGTGTTGCTCCATGACGACAGATTTCAAGTGCTCGACTCGGGTAGAATTACCAACTTGCAAAGGGTCAAGCAAACAAGATTCAGACACTCTAGCTCACCTTTTTTTCACCGCTTGCTCTCACAAGGTATCTACTGTTATTCGCCTGAAAGGCTGAGCTCTTTCAGAATACTTTCACAAATACTTATGTCGCTTAAATGGTCAGGTATCTCACTTGGTCATTTAGTCCTCAGGATAATCACAGGCTATCAGCCATAATCATACAGTACTGACCGGACAAAAAGTCCTTCAACATGCTCTACTGGGTGCAGTCAGCGCCTTATACACAAACAATTGAGTACACACTGATCTGAAAACCTGCATGGAGTTTAGCTGATTGTCAGCACCTTATGCAATGCAGGCGCTGGAGAGTGTGCACTTGTACTTGGTATGTGTAAGAGTGCGTGTTGCAGACCTGTCTTTGAAGTTCAGGAATTCTGAGCTGCACCACACACCTCACTGTGCACCGATGGAATAAAATGTGGGTGTCCTCCTTAGATTACAACACACTGCCGGCTCCCTCTCGCAACAAACACAAGCTCTCACATCGACGGCCTAGAAACAGGCAAAAAAGGAGCATCACCGCGATTTTCAGCGGTGCTAACTTCACTGGTCATCTGGTAGCTCAGCTCTAACGGGTATTAGGCCTTGCAATTGAGAGATGGAAAAAAAAAAAGTCTTCAAATTGATGTCCTCAAATTGTTTATCCACTCTGCCCTCCTACCCGCTCCTCTGCCTTCAATCCTCCAGTCAATCCGCAGCACCTAATTAGTTCCCACAAGTTTGTCCAACATTGCTTCACTTCTTCTTGGTTAATCTAAGAGCAATGCCATAATCCCAGTGTGGTGGGGTAGTTATCGGTCTATCCGTTATCTGCCTTACACTTGTTTATATAACCCTGGCCTCCCTCCCCTCGCTCGCATCTGTGTGTGCCAGTGTGGGATCAGTGTCGCATATTTTGCATACTATTTTGTGAAGGTTATACAGATGCTTGTGTGGGTGGAAGCTGTGACAATGGTTGTCTTTCAGGTCGCCAAACAGTTGCGGCGTGTGTCTAAATGTGCGCAACTGTCCAGTGTTGACTGAAGCAGAGTGTGTATTTGGCTGTGTGTTTGACCCTTTCACTATCTACTTGCCATTAATTTCCCCCATGAAGGCGCACACAGAGCGCCATCATAGTGGCTCTTTATGTTAAATGGCTGTTTTTATGGCTGCAGGGATATGCACGGCTGTCTGCTGACAAGAACTGTGTAGGTGTTGTGTGTGGCATTTGGAATTTGAAGCGGATATGGATAAAGCAGAGGAACGTGACTGTGTTGTGAGTTATGGCAAAGCTGGCTCGAGGTATGATTCTGCTCCATATTTTTTCCCATGATGAGACAGACGCCATTGCAAACACCCAATCGGACGTGTCAGTAGATTGTGCATCAACACATCCGGCGTATCATGCAATTCTTTTGTTCAGGCTTGTTGCTACTTGTACTATTATTACTGTTACTGACAATAAAACTGGCAATACAAAGCCAGTGGTGGAAGCTAACTGTGCGAGACGCTGTGTCTATGACATTTATTGTCTTGTGAAACACAAAGCACATCACCGTTTTTGATTTCAAGGCATCTCCACTTGTTCTTAATCAACACCTCATAAACTATCAGTTCTAATGTTACGCACTCAATTTGAAACACACTGTTCCCTATTATCAAGTCAAATTTATTTATCAAGTGCTTTTAGCAAAACAGGTTCACCCCAAAGTACTTGATAGAGCGACAAAGGACATTATTACTGACACAAGGAAGAACGCATTACAAATCACTGCATGACTGGCGGGTGTGTGTATTTGTGCATCTGTAAAGCCCTTGTGTGGGCAACCCCCTGATGGGTGTATTTGTTTTTTCCACACTATGTGTGTGAAGGAAGGGAGGTAATGACATATTGTGTCTCTTATCCCCCATTCCCCTTTTTTTCCACTCCCCCTCTTGCTCATCCAAATCAAACTTTTAATGGGCTTCATTGGTGCCACCGTGGAATAAGTGTTGCCAAAGCACTTAAGGGGCTTAAGTCAGCAGCGTGCTGAAAATATTAAGCACTCAACCAGCCTTACAAGGATCCCTGCCTGTTTAAGTATGCTGAGGAGGTCGTGCCAGCATTTAATACCAATGGTATTAAAACGCTCTGACAAGGAAGAAGAACTGGAATATAGATATTTACAGTATTCACCGCAACTGACAAAGAGAGAGAGGCTGGTGAGAATGAAAAGTTTCAGTCGTGGTAAGGGAGACGTTGTCAAAGGGGATGGAGGGAGTGTGATAGTGAGCGGAGGAAATGAATAGGAAACACAAGAAGGAGGTAAAAGGTGAAAAGAATTGGTATGTTGGCAGGAGAAGTGAGAAGAGGAAATTAAAAGACAAACAAACAAACAAACAAACAGAAAAGGCGAGAAGGGAATTGGGCAAAGGTGTGGGAAGTAAAGGTTGATGGGCTAGATGTGAACCAGAAACACCGGGCTAATGTAGAGATTCTATCGGGAGGCTTATCCAAGATTAAATTTCTCTTTGTCCTTAAGGCGATTCTTAGGTAAGCGGAAGTATCGAATTTATTTCTTATGTCTCCCTCGAGGTTGTGTGAGCGGGTGTGTTCAGAGCGTGTGTGCTCGTCTGTGTGTGGTGGGGCTACATGTATATGTGCAATGTGTAGGCGTGATACTTGAGGGTGCATTAACTGGTAAAAGGAGGACATGGGATCTAGAAAGGTAAAGATAAATCAAATCAATGTTTCCCAGAGGGTGGTTCAGCATAAATGATTATACAAGTATTAGTGTGCTTACACCGACGTAGGTATGTGAGCTGCAAGCTACATGGTTCGCTGTAGGAGGCAATTAAATCATTTTAGTCCA
>CAAKHB010002851.1:71581-82252 GCA_901007665.1 Aeoliscus strigatus | reverse complement strand
CAGGAAAAAGAGACAGCTGCCAACCCCACATTAGTCCACACACACACACACACACACACACACACACACACACACACACACACACACACACACACACACACACACACACACACACACACACACACACACACACACACACACACACACACACACACACACACACACACACACACACACACACGTGATTGGTCAGTGAATGTGAACTGATTATGTAAAAATGTGTATATCTAAAGAAGTGCACAAACAACAAATTGGTAGTGTTCAAAATAGGTTTGTCTCAAGAGGATATTTTCATCATCAAGAAACACGTGAATCCAAGTCTATTTCTGGTGATTCCTACAAACAGCTAGGATGGTTCAAACATCAGAGGCAGAACTGAGAATACATCAGTCCATATATCAGAATAAATCAAAATGAATCGATAAAACTGAGTGTTAAGTTTTGATGGCGGTTTTTCAAATGATCCCCCCAAAAGAAAAAAGAAAAAACCTGCTTGCATGTTTTCAAGAGGCTAATACACAGTAGCTATTACTAGCTAGCTTAGCTAAATGTGCTCATTGCAAAGGCTTGCTAACATGTTACAAGAAAGATGTTGAAAAAAACGTTGGGAAAGAAAAATGATGATGCAGCTGTCAACGGCTGTACAGTACAATGAAAAAATACCTGTGTGATTTATAAATTACCTCCTTGTCAGGTGAATGACTTAACACCCACACATCCAGATGACAAAGGCTAACCTAGCTTACTTCATTAGCCTATGAACACTGACACTGATATCCATGAATATAGATTAGGTTAATTCTTATTGTCCTCTGTTTACAATGTTTACTTTATGGCGCTGCCGAAAGGTAACAGACTACGTAATGTTTAATTACTCCGAACGGTTCCAACTGAGTAGTCTTTTTTTGTTGTTGTTGTTTTCACTTTACTACGGGTCTAAGGAAGGTGGGTCATCCGCTGCACAGGTGTGTAATAAAGCTCACTAAGCCATGGGAATTTATGATTTCGCACTGAATAAATAAAAATGAATAGAATATATCAAATTAAAAACAAATTTCAAAAGAAACAACAAAGTTGACTGACATGTGGGTACATTCTCGTCAGGGTTGGTTTCTCAGCCCCTCTCCGGGCCTCCGCTCTCCTTCCTCTCTCATCTTTCTAATTTCTTGTTTGTCTGGCTGACTTGGTGTTAATAGCTAGCCTAGAGCCAAGCACTAGCTAATCCAACTGGGTTTGCTCTGAACTCTCTAATTAGAAAAGTCACGGCTGCTCGCTCTATGCACATTATCAGTGACTACAGAATCTGGAGGCACAACACAGGCCACCATTTGCTCACGTCATGCTCCAGGGCACGGCGGCGATCAATATATCCCCGATCAGTTTGGTACACTTTAAATGACACCAGCCGCCTTTCAACACAAAACGACGGATTGGATTTGGAGCTTTGATTTTCTTTATTTGTTAGACTGTTGACAGCAAAGCCTGGCAAATGAGTAAAAGTCAATATGACTCACATCATGACAGGCTAACGAGAATACAAAACAGGTGTTAGAATTTTAATCATTATCTGTCTAAAATTATAGGGTTTGGCTGAAAAGCTTGAGTGCAGAGTGTGTTCTTCCTCCTTTGCCTCACCTTTCTGTGTGTCTATCATATACCCGGAGATGAAACTCACTCTCTAGCAGACAGCAAGCTCGGTGCTAGTTTTACAGGGCGGAATAAATTACATAAAGGCTCTGTTATAGCCATTGTAGACATCCTATTAAAAGTCTCATTCCATTATGCATCAACTCCTCATCAAGGTGGGGATTTTTTTACCATGTTCCTTTAGCATAAAACCGAGCATGCACTGTTTAAAAGAATTAAAAAAAAACAAAAAACTAAAACATGTCAATTACGGACAACAGCAACAAAAGATAAAGAATCTAAAGAAGCCAGTCTCAGCAGATTACATGAGTTAAAACTACAATTTTTCTTTTAACTCATTTTGACAGAGCAGTTATCAAGCAAACAAAGGACTGACAACCTCTCTAACATGCATGTTCATCCATAAATCCATCCCGTGCTCTGTGTTTTCTGTTTTCCCATCTTGGTGCCATACGTGAATGTTTGCCAGATATGAAATTAATCTGCAGAACAGATTTGGCAGGATCTTCTTCCCCAGTGCCAGTCTGGAGAAAAACCTCTGGACTGGATGACATTTTTGGATGTTTTGCGATGCACTCAGTTTTCCAGCCTGAACTTATCAACACAGCAACATGATAAGGCACAAGCTGATCTTAAATTTTAGCTTTAGTTGCGATTATTAATGCTCAAATCCTCCCAGTGAGTTCTGTGCTAAAAACACATTCACTGAACTGGAAAACAACCTGCCTGCCATTTAATTCATGCAGCAAATATTTTTCCAAATATAATATGCAAATTACTATAAATTACAATGAATAACTGGCAGAATCCAGGGTGGGTTGGAGTAATTATAGACAGTGTCTATCTATTGTGAAGAAAAGTCAAACAGTGCCCACTCATTCATCATCTTCTGCTTGCTCCATTTGCGGGTCACGGTTGTGCTGGAGTACAGCTGACAACGGGCGAATCTTAGGGTACCCGCTGGACGAGTCGCTAACTCATCTCAGGGCCACATGAAAGATCGACAACCAGCTTTTGGAGGTGGGAGGAAGCCGGAGTACCCGGGGACCCACGCAGACCCAGGGGGATCATGTTATGTAATTCTTTTGTTTCACGAATAGTAACCAGTAACAAAATTAGCACAGCTGCTGTCGGGAAGATGAGTCAGGTGAATGTGTCAGGAAGCAGCCGCACTGTTTAACATCTGTAAACATCAGCATTCAGAAAGATGCAGTAGCGTTCAAGGTAACTGCATCCTGTTTGCATTTCCTTTACAAATATTCAAAGTACACACGATCCTCATAACTTCACCACCACCATCTTTGATCAGCAACGTAAACACAGCAACCGTTACCTGCCATGGTGAGAACACTACAGCAGCCATTGCTAACGAGCGTGTCACTGGAAGATACTGTGGGACACTTAGGAAAAGTGCTACCTGCTGGGTGTAACGCTCATTATTCATGTGTCAACATACCTCCTGGTGACAGGATACAACTCTCCCCTCACTGTCTTCTCTGCTCCATCGTGCATGTCAGCCTCTCTACTTTATGTTCTTGGCACATGTGCTAACATTTGCCTCTGTGGTTTTCTCCTTTGTTGTCTTGACGAGAGCGTGCCCATACAGGACATGCGTGTGCCAATTGCTCTTTACTTTCAAGGTCGTCATGTACGATGAGCATGCGCCGGTTCCCTACGTTGCTCTTTACTTTCAATGTGATGTGCACGACAACCTGTCAAGGCAAACTCACAGAGTGTTTCATGTTTGCACACTGTGCAGGAGCTCTGGGGTTCGCTGTGTCCCGTCATGGCACGGCATGAGTGATTACAGTTGAGCAGCTATGTGTCACCGTGTCAGAGGTACCCTGCCAAACGTCGTGCCCCCGTTTCACCAATTCACAAGCGCCTTACAATGGGGTAATTTCTGCCGTGCACGATATAATTTTTCCTTTCACCCAGTACCTCAATAGAGCCGTTTAACGTTTTAGTATCACATCTCTCTCTTCCTTCCCTTTCCTTCCTTGGTGCCCTGTCCTTCTTTATCACTATGTCTTTTGCCCCCCCCCCCCCCCCCCCCCCCCCATCCTTTTCTCGCTCCACGCTTCTCTTACTGTGACCTTACAGAGGGTCTTTGCTCTGAAGTCACTCTTGTTACTCTCTCTCTCCCTCTCTGGAGGAAAATTACACACTCATCAGTTTGCTGGTTCTGTTCCTGACGAGCAGGCTCGCAAGGAGAATATTAACGAAGTTCCTCAGCCAATTAACACCTAAAGCACATAACAACCTTTTATGCCAGCAGACACACTTGCATGCGTGTGCACGTGCCGCACACGAGCAGCGGGGCACACCAATGCGTCGGTAAAGCACAAAGATGCAGGCCTGAAAACACCTAATCATTCTGGCAAAGAGCCCATGTAAACATAAACGCACACACCAGCCTTCAAGCGAGGATAGGTTACACACACACACACACATAGCTGATGGCTGATGAATGTGGTGGAGAATTGGAAGTGGGTGGGGTTTACCTGAGCAAGGAGGGGAGGAAGTAATGCAGAACGAAAGGCCATGTAAGTGACAAGCAGCAGTGAGGGACAGGGGAAAGAGGAGGTTGAGAGAGTCATGCTAGGAAACTGTAAGTTTTGTGGGTTGTAAAGAGAGAAGTGAAGAAAGGAAGAAAATCTGTGAGGGAAGGTGGATTGGCTGCCCTGACGTGGTTCAAGCTAATTTGAAAGGTTTTAAAGTGGGTGGACACACACACACACACACACACACACACAGACTTGGCTTAGCCAGCGATGACACAATGCATAAAACATTGTGGCGGAAAAGGTCATTAGCAGTGAACCTTTACAAACACACACACACACACACAGATATTGCCCAACACATGTGGGGCAGTATCCTCGTATGCATAAAACATGGTGAGAAGCAGCAGGAGCAGAGGGTGTGAGGGAGATAGGGAGAACAAGTGCGAATGGACAAAAAGCGTATGGTAATGACCCGGATAACGAAAGGCGGCCGCAAGGGGTGAGAGTCAAAGAGACACATTGAGAGGGGCTAGTGTGAACGTGATAAAAGTAACAGAGGAGGGAGGGTGAGGAACTTTCCTCATGGCCTGCTGCTTTTGGATTTAACAGAGAGCAAATGAAAAATGGAGATGAAATAATTAGACAGGCTGACTGGAAGCGCTCATCTAAATATGTAAATGCACTTAATTTTACTTTGATTCGCTTCACTACGTCCATATCACTCTCCCACTTCCACCTCACCCTCCCTCTTCCCCTTCAATTCTTCCTCTCTCATCCATTTGCCCCTTTCTTCACATTTGTTTATCTTCGCCCTGTTTTTCTTCTGGCGTATGCTCCCGATGTCCTGTGTTGTTTTTTTTTTTTTTTTTTTTTAACTCTCTGCATTTTAAAGCTACTAACAGACTGTAGGTGCATCAGCTCAATTATTCTCTGTTTAATGGACTAAACCTCAGTGTGTATGTCAGAGAAGGCCAGTGTGTTTAATTATCTCATTCATAGCTGACTGACTCTCAGGATGTGCATGGGTGTGCATGGCAACACACACATGCACATCTTTGTTTACACATATCTGAATTACATTTCAATTTCAACACTGTATTTCATTGAGTTATTCATCTCTTATTTATTACGATTATACTGTCAAAGATCCATAGTTTTGTTATGAATCAGGGTTAATTCATATCAACTGGGCATATACCAACATTATAGTCAGTTTCCCCTGGTTGTGCAGCAGCAGCAGGAAACATCCCTGAGCATAGTTGCTGCAAAATATATGAAACTATTTCTCCAAACATTTAATTTCATCAACTGCTGACTGCAGTGAGATTTCACTGTATTTTGGAAACCAAATAGCAGATGAACTGAGAAGAGTTTAACTATGAACTGGCTTGAAAGAAGCCGCTGAGCTCAGAACTTTCTCTTCTTTCTTTCCATTCCTCTGGCAGAGGGATTTTTTTTTCTTTCATGTTTAAAATCTTACCAGCTGTATATATTCACACCTGCTGTCACAGTGGAGTCACGTTTATGTCGAAGTCAGTATAGAAAAGCTAACTAATGCAAAGTGTGTGTTTGACACAATGTCAGATTTGTGAGATCAGTTTTATAAAATGACCCTGTTGGAGCCATTTTCTTTTCTTTTTTTAGAGTTCTACATTACCTGTGAAATAGCTTGCTTCTGGTTTGCTAATTGCACATTTCCTGGCACCTTCATCAAAGTCGAGATCAAACATGGATCAACAAACTCTGGTGGGAAAGAATACATTTGGCTGACACGAATCCCATGTAGGGTTCTCATATTTCCCTCTTACTGCCTTGCGCACAAAACAAATGGAAAAGACAAATACGAAAACGTTCATGCATGAGGGCCAATGTGCACAACTTCCAAACTTGACTGACTTTGGCACCAAACAAAACAGACTGCGGCCCTGTGAAATCAGCACCTCATTTCCCTTTGCATTCACCAGTATATGTTAACAAAGTGTTTCATTAAACTACAATTTTATTGAATGAAAAGTTAAAATGTCAGTGTGTGTGTGGTTTATAGATGAGTCACTATACTCTGGAAAATGCAGCCGTCCATTCTTGATGACAGTCTGTCAGAGCTCTTCCTGCGCCCCCTCTCCCTGCTGTTACTTTCATTTCTACAAGAGGTATGTATCCATGTACGATTTATTCTTACCTCTGCCAAGACGTTCCTGGACGAGTCTGTCCACACTGCTCTCAACTTTACATCATCTTCAGTAATTCAACACCACTGACAATTTAGCACCTTTTTTTTTTTAAACTTTTCTTTATTGAATATTCTATAGGCAGTGTAATAACTGTAATACAAGAACATTTGCACTTTAATAAAATCAATACAGTGCAGCCTAAGAATATCAAAACTCTATTTAAAATACTAAACAACGATTGGTGAGTCTCCTTCATCTACCAACGATCTGTGGCACAAAAAAAGGAGAGAGCTACATCTACATCTCCTGCGCTGTTAAATGTTTATGACAGATGTGATCCATTGGACATTTCTCTATGAGTGATAACTGTACATTTAAACTCATCTCTGTGCTTGTTTGTGGTGATTTTGTCACAATATCTCTACAAGATCTGAATTTTCTGTGATTTACAGTTGACATGCAGTGCTGCTGGGCAGAATAAACTCATTTGGACATTTTTAACAGTCTTATCCACATATCACAGCCTCCTCTAATGGTCTCACTAACGCTAACTGCACACAATACATCACTAATTGTGAAGCATGATGAGGCTACAACAAATTGTGGCTTATGAGACAGTTCATAAACAGACTGGAGCAATAATGATAATAAAAACAAGAGTGATTTATTGGACCAGAGGGTGTTTATTACTTCTCACCGCCTGTCGTTGTGCCTCTGCTGACTTAGGTGCAGGAATGTATTGTTTTTGATTTATTTTAGGTTGTTTTCGTTGTCTTCTTGTTTTCTTCTTCTACATGGGGAGAAAAGAATTGTGTCACGTTTTTTGTTTGAATGGATTCTCTCCCTGCCACACTGTGTCAATTGCACAATGTGCCAATTAAAAACACATTAATTAAACACACTGCCCACATTAATCAGGGGTGTTCAAGGTAGCCGCCACTGCCGCCTCCATTCTGATGACCTAATATCACACTGTTTATTCCTATTGCTCTGTTCTCCATCTCTAATCTTCACCAATCTCAGTGCTCCAGCTGCCCTCAGGCGCCGTTCATTAATCTATAATGTGTCACTGCAGTTTTCATAAAACAGGTAATAGCACTGTTTCACATTGGTCTCACAGTGAATTGTCAAAAGCCAAGACACAACTAGGTAAAACTGTGGAAGACCTCTACTAATCATGCATTGAATAAAAAAAGTAAAGGTCTCGACCAATAATAATTGCTTTTTGACTCATCGTTATTAAACAGACATGAAAGGCTGTCCATTTGACTTTACATCATCTTTAAGGAGGGCTGTCAATCAGTCAGAGCATTCACTAATTTAACGGACGTGAAGAAAAGCCGATTAAGTCTCAGAGCCCTCTGATGGCAAAAACAAACTGTTTCCTCATCTTGTCATTGTGAATTGGGCTTCTTGACACTGTTTACCTGCAACAAGTAAACAGTTGTTCAAACTGCTTTAACGAAGCGAGAGCACATCGAGCCTCCCAGAGCACACAGCACAGGGAATGCAACACACACCTTCTTCTGATTACACCTGGACATCCGCAAAAGGATGGAGTCAGCCCAGTCCCTGCAGCATCATCCACCGAATCCACTTCATTTTCCACATTTTTGTAAGGATAAAACCGTGATTCAGCTCACAAAATTTGACTTAAAAGCTTATGGAGAAACAACGATAAACCCCGAGTAGCATGACTAACACTTGTCGTACTGATACGATCAGGCAGCGTCATATCTGTGATGTCCCAGTGCACCTGTTGATTATTCTAATGACAAGAACGACACTCCCAGCAGGGGACTAAATGAAGCCGCAGCAGTCACAAACATGTCTAATAAGGAACGACGTGGGGCCGGCTCACCGGGAAGTACATTTCAAGCAAAAGTGGTCCCACATGTTCTGCTATGTCATCGCTCTGACAGCAGCCCTCCTGTAATTCCTTTGGTCTTAAATGAAAGGTTTTGGTAATGATCGTTACGGAGCAGCTCTCCCTGCAGGAGGCTTTCACACTGACGCTCACGAGGACGCGTACACGCCTTTTAATTGATACATGTGCGCTGGTGCAGCTCAATCATGATGTTATTTTGGTCAGAACCACACACACCAAACGCAGAGCCTTTATCCACATACCAACCTCCATCGACTGGCAACCACTCTTTTTCGCCCCCCCCAAGACCCTGAGTCCCCTGCCCTGACAGGCAGCCAATCAGGTGAGGCGTTCCCCTGAGACAAACTACTGTGATCAAGCAGAGAGGGGGGTGGGGAAGTGTGTGTGTGTGTGTGTGTGTGTGTGTTTAGTTGTACATAAAGCTCCAGTGTCACCAGTGCAACTGCCTCCTCTTTTTCTCTGTCAAGCTTTTCTCTGATTTTATATTCTTTTGACACAGATATTGACGTGAGAGCACTCGACTGTTGTTCTCATCAGCTCTGCTCCTCTCTCATACCCTCTCTCCATGTAGGACACTATGAATGCAAATCCTCTTGTAAATAATACTCTGCATTGCCCACACTCAGATTCCATGTTGTTATTGTATTGTTTGTATTCCATGTTGTTATTATATTGTTGTAATTTATGACCAACTGTGTTGGTCATAAATTAAAGAAAATAGGACACTACTACATAATTAGTGGCTTTATCTCGATGCAGAGTTTGATGCGTTTCGTTTTCACAATTCTTCATCACAAACGTTACATTGCATGTTGCCCTCCAAACGTTATATGTACTGCTGCCAAATAAGAACAGACAGCTGTGATAATACTTTCAATCGTGACAGAGTTTGTAATAAATCATGTATTGCGAGGGATTATGTCTCACCTGAGAAGTCAATTTCGTCTCATATCTAGTTGCATGACAGAAAACAGAGTGCAGTGTAACACGGTGATATGAAAACACTCAACCTGGGGACTTCCTGCCATAATGTCATAGTTGACGAGTTGCCTTTGAATAATACCGTTAAAAACATACATATGTCGATGCACAGGTGTGTGTTTGTGTGTGTGTATATATATGTGCATATGTGTACACAGGTCTACATTACATGTAGATAGGTAGCTAGGTGTGTGTGTGTGTGTGTGTGTGTAAATGTCGAGCATAATGTTTTCTATTTTCTACTCACATTTTTCATTCTTGTATTATATCACCATATTTTTGGTTTCTCTTACTTGTAAGGACCCCCACCCCACCCCCACCCCACCACGATGGTACTTCTCAAGTGACTATCCTTGAAAAAAAAAGTCCAACCTGAACAGGGTCATCGACAGCACAACGCAGTAAATGGAACTGAACATGGATTAATGCTCGTTGATGCTGCTGCGTCTTTACAGGAAACGACTTAAAGCTCTAAATCTGAAGTCAGTCGATGACCAGCTCTCTGATGACAGTCGGACCGGCTGTTGTACCGAGGCTGCGTTCCTTCCATCAGTACAGGCTTTCGTCGGGATGTACAGATGTTATTCTATGATCGGACTCGTTTGACATTATTAGGGAGCTCAGATATCAATCTGCAAGCTCACAGGGTTAGCTGGGATTGAATTTTAACCCCCCCCCACTATACTGGATACATTTCGGCTGACCATCAGTCTTGATCAAGCTTTTGATCCAATTGTCCAGTTGAGCAAATCTGCTGTAAATCATCTTGATAATCGTCTGGAATCTCTACAGTCTTATCTCGTCTATCCCTCACACCTTCTTGTACTCTCTTATCTCTTATTCTTCCGCACTAGCGGTGTGAAATAAAAATGAATTCTGTTCATTTGGGACGTAAACCGCATTAATTATGTATGCTGGCAATGAGGTGTCAAAGTTTAAATTATCACTACAAAAAGGTGAGCAATAGCATGAAAGCTGGCTGTATACTTTCTCTAGAAAGTGAAAAAAACAAACCAGTGTGCAAACACACGGAAGGAGGTCGGCACACAAGAGTAAACAGATGCTGAATTACATTATTTCCGGACAAACTTTGTAACTGTGTGACAGTTCATGGTTAAAATAGGGGCCTTGTAACTTTACGTTATTCAGAAAGGTTGGTAGGAATATCATTAGAATAAATCATTCATAAATATAACAAATTATTTTTAACCAGTTTTCCATGGTAAAAATATTCCTGAAGCAGCAGTTTCACGAACTTCAAAGGTCCGTTTCCACTGCAGCTGGTGAAACATACATATATGGATACACTGAACTCCGTCAAACTCTGTGTTGTTCAGGCAGTAGGAAGCTCCAGAACCTTCACCCCATCCCTCCCTCTGCCACTTTGTCTCTAACAGTCTGTCGCTGAGCATCAGCTGCGATCCTTCCATCATTATATGTCTCCCGGGTGAGCTGTGCTTCTTCGCCTCATCGCTTC
>CAAKHB010002851.1:60056-71540 GCA_901007665.1 Aeoliscus strigatus | reverse complement strand
TTCCTGCTCAGTACCTCACATCCCCTTCCTGCAACCGGCACGTCCATCGTTGTACTTCCCTTTGACTCCATCCATCTTCCCTCAGCTGTCCTATCATCACCCCCCCTCGTCTTTCCTCATGTCATCACGCATCATGCCATTTCTTATCTGTTTGTCACATTCAGTTTCTTGCTGGGTATTCATATTCCGCAATGCTATCGCTTCCTCTCTGTCTTTCTTTCTTTGTGTCCTGTGTTTCCTCTCCTCCACATGATGCTATTATCTGTTTCTGTGGTGTCCCTGTTTCTCACTTCAATGTCTTCATAACTTGCGACTTATTTCACACAATCATTGCGCAAAAAAACAAACAGGCTGACGTTTCATTTATTATTATTTCCAGAGGATCGGATTCTGATCCTCCAATCAGCAGTATAAACATCTCTTCTGCATCCTCTTCTCATTGTTTTACTACACCCGTGTATCCAGATTTTTGTTTACTATGTGTTGACGGTGTTTTTGTTAACATATCTATATATACAGTATATATTGTTTCCCAGGAGCCAGAAATTTAATCAATAGACACATTGTTTTCATTTCAATTAGGGTTATGAATGACTGACACTGATGACCCTCATACGTCTCTCTGTGCGTGAGTGCGTGTGTTCACATGTTCACAACCTGATTGCTATGGGAGTTGTGTCCAGCAGTTATTGCAATGAATATTGGAGCAGAGTTCAAAGTGAGGACAAGCCAGGAGAGGAGCCACACACACACACACACACACACACACACACACAGCTTAGTTGTACCATATATGGAACAGTATGTAATAACCGATAATATGCAGATTATTATACGTGATGTACCGATGGGACGTCAACACACACACCAACTTTGATTCAACTGAGCAATTTAATCATGTCACAGCACTTAGGCTGAATTCATCCCTGAAGGATCCAACCCCCTTGCCACTTTGAGTCAGAGTTGAAATCTGTGTGAATATACAGTATGCGTTTGTGCGCGCTTGTGTGTGTGCATGTGTGTGCTTCTTTTAGGCCTATGGGGATGAAGGCTGCCTGCGGCGACAAGTTGAGCTTCGCCGTGACACCAAGCACACCCTGGAGGACCGTAGACACTCCTGCTGCTCATAAAGGAACGAACGAGGGATGAAGGGACAGATGAGGAAGAGAAGAAAATATGCAGACCCGGGAGATTGAGGCAGATGAGGGAGAAACAAGAAGAACAGTGTGCTCGGAGAGAGATATTTCTGATGACAAATTGAGAAAGGGCAAACAAAGAGGTAGCGAGAGACAGAGCACGGGGAGGGGGGGCAGGAGAGATATGAAATGTGATTGATAAAAACACAGAAACTAGAAAAGATGAAAGGCATAAGAGGGCGTCTTCATCAGACACAATGCAGAGGCAGAAAGAGTATTTATCTGAGCCCTGAGGGGAGGAGAAAAAACACAGAGGGTGAGGCAGAGTACACAGGAAAGCAAAAAGAAGTGAGAAATGAACATGAGCAATGAGGGAAGATGAAGAGTAGCTGCCTTTTGAAAGCTATTTGGTCCCAAGCCTCTATTACGTCGGACCGCATTCACCTCTCTCTGTGAAGTGCTCCAGTAACAATGGTTTCATCAAGAAACCTGCACGATTTGAATGGAGATGGAGAAAAGGGCGGGGTGGGGTGGGGTGGGAGCTGAGTGGCAGCAGCAATGTGATTAGGAAAGGAGAGGAGGGACAGGCCAAGTATGACGCGCTCCTTCATTGTGTTGGGGGGCATTTCTTCTGAATAGAGACTCATGGGAAGAGCGGGGTGTCAACTTTTACTGTCACAAAGATGAGTTATTGTTTATTCACCAGGACAGACACAAAGGGAAGCAGGGAGGATAAGGACGCCCTTTGTCAGCGCATTAATGCGCGCAGAGGAATGCGACTTTGCATGTGTGTCGACGCAGTCGCATTGAGACATTTAGACAAGTACGTGGGCAGAAATGAAGGAGCGAAAGAAAGATGCTGAGTGATTACTGGAGAGGGGGGGAAATTCTACGTAAATTGCATGCAATTTACTCCCCATGGAAGATGTTTAAATGTCATCGTGGGGTGCTTCTCCAAGAGCGGCGTCGGCTGCCATACACCCCACACATTGTCAAAAACCACCCCCGTCCCCGCCCCAAAGTCCATTCCCATTAATCCCAACCCACATGTCTCCCTCTGCTGGGAGTATTTACCACTTACGGTATGCATAGGCTGTCATTTCTGTTGCCCGCACGCCGCCCCCTCCCCCTCTTCCATCTCATTTGGCAAACACCACTGTCATTTGAGAGCAGTAAAATAGCAGCGTTCTCATTCCTCCATTGTCTCCTATCGCCATACTTGCCCTGCTCCCAGAGTTATCGTGTACATTTGAAACTTTATAGGACAACACAGGAGAAATAAGCACTATCACGTCCCTGCAACCCCACCTCTCCGCTCCTCACCCACAGCGACTGACAAAACAGCACTTGACTAATACGGTGGCCAATAAACGACACAGTAAACACTCAGCACCTCTATAAATTCCTGCATTTAATCACCTCTGTAGACCTGCAGCTTTACATAAGAACATAAGGAAGTCAGACACACATTCTCATCCCTCGTGTCCAATGCAGCATTTCTCACTACCTCTGCACCAGCCGCTGACTCACCCTTTGGCGTTTGTATGAAGCAGTAACTATAAATTGGAATGGTTGACGATATGTCCCCAAAACTAAATGTACACAATCCATCTTTGTGTTTAAAAATATATATTTTGATCCACAATGGTATTGTCTCATTGGCAAGCAAGTCCTTGGTAAGAATGAAACTTTTGGGTGATCTGAACCTGATTCATCGGTTCATTCCCTAGCGAACGAGTTGACTGACATAAATCACTCAATGAACTCAATGAACACTCAAACTTTAACACTTAAACTAAAAAAAGTGTTGCCAATTTAGCCTAGCACCTAGAAACTCGTGACAAAATCACGCTATTAGTAATGACATAGATCGTAATGATTCAGAACACCTAAAAGAAGTGCTATGCTCATCACTAGTCTACAGTCTGAATTGGATTCACTGCAATCGTCTTCAACTCATCGAGGCAGAAGACAATCCACATGTAGACTTGGATCTGTCCAAGGTTTCTGTGCCTTTGGAAAGTTGTTTTCATGCTCATGTGATTTCTATTGTGGTTTCTATTAGAATACCTAATAAGCTTAGCATCATCAGATGTTGCAGTGCACAAGTACACAATCCCCCCTTCCATTGTGTGTTCCACAGACGAAGGAGCTGCAATCACATCACAGATTGTTAATATTTATAGTAGATATGACAATCAGAGAATATTCCTGTGGTAACAAATGAGGTGAAAAACGAGGATGTGCTGCTGATTATGCATGAGAGTTCCAGTAAGTCACAGACGGATTATGGGATGACATGCCCCCGGGTATGTAAGTGTAAAAATCCCACCGTTCTGAGGTTCCACAGTGAAGCACACAGGTGAATTTTTTATTGCTGCCTGCAGAGCAGAGCCACCCATATCCTGAAGTGTCACCCCTGAGTAGGAGATGTAACAATCCTACAGGACAGAAACCTGTGGGTACACACACACACGCACTTTGAAGATACGTTGATGGCTTTTATCTCTTGGCAACCTGAAAAGGAGGATTTACACTGTGAATTTAGCATTTTCTCTCCAGGTGCACAGCAACATGGAATCTTTAATGAAATTCATGTTGCCGAGGCGTTCATCTTCCTGTACTCACGCTCGGTGTAATTTTAAGCCTGTCTGTGATACACTGATGGAACAGATTTACCGATTGTGACTATTTCAAAATACCAATTTGGCTAATAGCCGGTACACTTGCTGATTTTTTTTACTTTGGTTTGTACCACATCAATGACCTTTTATTGGACAAACGCTCATGGGCACGAGCTCGGAGTCTGAGTCACGTCCAGCCAGTGGGGTTACAGAACCACCAACTGGATATTTTCCAATTCTGCAATTGTGTCGACGAAGGATGTCAGCACATACCGCCAACATCTGGCAGTGCCAGTGAATGTAATTTTGTTCGAAGGACAGAGTGAATGTGTGAGAATTTGACTTACTAACAGTGGAGAATGTAAGAGCAGAATGTTTTTCTGATTTACATGGGTGATTTTTAAATTCATTCAGGAAACGGAGAGCAGACACACGAAGGACGGAAAGTCGAAAAGAAGACATGTCTTTGCTGTGGCCAGCACGGTAAAGGAATAATACAACACACACTACCACCCACTTTTTCTTTTTAGAACACGTACACACACCCACACATCCATTCCAACAAGCCACCAACCAGAACAGCAACATCAATAGAACGTCTGTCCATTAATCAAAGCTGATTTGACAGTCAAGCCAGCCTCCTGTTTATTCTCATCATTGGGTCTTGTTACGTCAGCCTATCATCAGTCTTTGTTGATTTTCTCTCTCTCTCTCTCACTCACAGACACACACACACACACACACACACACACACACTGCATGTCTCTGTGACACAAACAGAATTCAGAAGACCCCAGAGACAGACAGTGCATGAAAAGGCTCTCCTCCAAAACGGCTCATGTATTCAGCTCCGTCCCCCTGCGGATCTGCCCTATATTGACAGAGCAGAATGGCGAAGGCCCTTGAAACATATGAGACAGAACAGTGTGACACAGTTCCCACACTACCTGAGTGACACCTGAGATAATTCAACACCACATTCCCACTTTTGAAAGGGCAATTCCACTTTATTGTGGCAATAGTCACATTGTGCATGGGACCAACGTGAAGTGACACCGCTTTTAAAACTCAACTGCAACAATAAAAAGGTCTATATTTTGAGGGAATGAAGCAATGTCTGCTGTATAAATGTGTAAAATCAATGCAGATAATAAGGTGAAGAGTGTAAAAAAGAATAAAAGATAATGGAGGCAGCTTTTATCCATTCTGGTCGCCTGGAAAGCCATAGATAATTTGTGAAAGTGTTTGTTTTTTTTTAAATCAATAAATAAAACATTTTATTTCATTAATGTTGGTGGTGGTATGTGCAGTGGTAAACATGTTTCAAGGGATTCCATTTCAGTCTTACATTATAGAATATGTGTCTGCACTTCAGTAAAGGTGTTAGATGGTGGGTAACTGCACGGAGTGTTCGTGTTGAAGTCCAGCTTTTTGGATGCCCAGGGCTTGTGAACCCAGACTGGAAAATAAGGGCATTCACTCAAGAAAGTGTTGCTTCTGAACATAATCCAGGCAACGACAACAACATAAGTGAGAAAATGATTAAGTAATTTCCACGAGACAGGACTTGCCCTGCAGCTAATTCTGCATAATGTACACATTGTAAATAGCCTTGCTATCACACTCTTCACCAGTTGTAATTTCTGCAATGCAGCCAGCTAAGAGAAGCATATAATCAATTCTACTAGAAGCCGTATGTGTATACCGATGTAGAAACTCTTCAACAAGTATGTAATATTGATCAGTATTCTGGTTTTGTTATTTTTTATTGTTATTTTTTGCTTAAGTATGATACTATTTTGAATGATAATGAACACTTTGATTTTCTTTCTCTTCAGCGCAGCACTGACCAAACATGTTTGTCCACTAGTGGCAAAGTCAATCATTTTTTCCCACACACTGCTTCTTTTACTTTGCATGAAAGAATGCACAACAGACACATACTATATATCCACAAGCAGCTGGGCGACCTGATGTATAATACAACGTCACACAACGTCAAGTTTTGTTAGTTGGTGGCAAGAAGGCAGCTGTCAGGATGCCCCCCCCCCCAACTCTGTATTACAACACTGAGAGCCAGTGGCTGTGAGATCCTTGTTCTGTTTACAGTTTGTCAGTGTGTCTCAGTTGTTGCCTTACTCAAGTTGTTACCTGCTCACTTGAGTCAGTTCACCTGCCTGCCTGCCTTCCGTATTTGTACCAGTGCCTTGTCCTCTTGGGTCCCATGCGTTCTGCTGCCAGACTTCTCGAAGTCCCTGGAGGCTGTCTCCCGCGCTTTTCCACTGACCTACCGGCAGCTGTCTCAGCAGATTAAAGACTGGACGCTCCAATGTCATTGGCTTGATGTGGGTGGTCAGTGGTTAGCAGGAAGGTTCCTGGTTCAATTCCTAGTCCAGGGGTCTTTCTTTGTGGATTTGCATGCTCTAGTACTCCAGCATCCTCACACCTAACAACTTGCCAGGTTAATTGGTTACTCTGACTTGCCAGTAGGTGTGAATAGTCTGTTTATGTTGTTCTGCACTGAAGTGTGGACTCGTCTAGGGTCCACCCCACCGTTCACCCATTCACAGCTGGGATTGGCTCCAGCATGAACCGCATGAGCGGAAAATGACGAATGAATGAATGTTAGCTATCAAATGTGGTTTGATGTAGAAACCTGAGCTTCATACTGCAGTTCATAATGTTGACCGTTTATGACCCAGGAGGAGGACATCTTTCCCTTTATGCCTTTCAGTCTCTGTCCTCATTTGCCATTGATTGCTAGAATGAACTGAGGCTGTGAGATGAAAGGCTGGCGAGGCGGTGGCCGGGGGAGGAGAGGTGGTGCTGGGCGTTGATGGGACTTTTATGATGTTCAAAATCACTGGTGCGTGGGGCTGGAAGAGCAGGCATAAAGGCCCAAAGAGAAAAATGTGAGCAAGTCCTCTGGAGGGATCAAGAGCGAGCACCTGGTGGGTTTGGAGGACTTTGTCGAGTGGAGCGGTTTGTCTCCCAGAAGGTTGCTCTTTTGCGCTGTACTTCCAATCTTGGACATGTGTCTATGTTTTTATACAATGATTTTTCTAAACAGCATCAATCAGGCTTTTAGAATTTGCATTTGAAGATGTAATTCAATGCACCTGAAACAAAGCCATGCAGCCATCGTTCACTGTGCATTTGAAAAGAGAACATTGTCATACCTCCACGGTCCTGACAGGATGTGCTGAAATCATGTTTTCATACCTTTCCGCCCACCCCAAAGAGTCCTGTCGTTTCACTCAAGGGTGAAAACAGATCGCTAAAAGTAAAATGTAACATTTTATGTCAATGAGTCATTTAAGTCATAATAGTTACACATTTCCGGCTCATTCAAGGCTGCGGCCATAATTACAATGATGACGAACAATCCAATCACGCTGTGCATCAGAGGTTATGCGTGTCCAAAGGAGCAACGATTACTCCCCATTATGTTTCATCTTTTCATTCTGGAGAAACCAGAAAAGAAACTCTTTGTTACCTGGGGGAGGGAGCCATGATCCAGTTCGATGATCGGACCTCGGAAATTATTCTTAAACGCTGTATCATCGGGGACATTTGGAGGAACAAATGCTATGCTGTAAGGTCACCAACATGTAGGGAGCACTGGCCAGCTCTTTCCCATGAGACAAAACCCTGTTTAAATTGCTTGAATGTCCATGTTTGCTACAGCATTGAGCCTTTTTGCGGCAGAACTTTAATGATGTGTCTTAAATTCCATGATGTTTATTATACTAAAATGAGTGACTTTATTTTTCTATGTTACATAATTTCTAGACAAAAAGACATTCAAGCGAAATTGACAACAACATCTTTACACGGCTGTAGACACCTACAAATGAAGCACAGGCAACAACCATGGTGCTTCATAAGGATTAGACTGAGGAAGCTTGAAGGAGGGGTGTACAATTGGTCCCCAATGAGATTTTGTCAAAGATCCATTGAACATCACCTCATGGAGGTTTGATGGAGGTTTGTGCTTTCCAAGTGCCCATTTGTCTACAAATATATAATTTTAAAAAAACGGGGGTTTGCTGTCAGAGCTGTCCAGGCACTTCCCATGGCTCATACCAGAGAGACAGAACAGAACCTTCAGTCCACTGTGCAGGAAACACACACTGAGTATATTCCAACTATTCAAACCACTGTCATATCCAGGAATTAACCCACTCCTGATTATACAAGGTCAAACATATGGAGTTCATCTGGCAGTGAAGCAGATCGAACCGTACCAGAATTCGTTTGTAGCCAAAGGTTGTCTAAAGGTTTTTGGTCCAAACAGCATGAACCAGATGTAGATTCCACTAGTCTGAATGAGGCAGCTGTGAAAACACCAATAGTTTGAGGTTTGAGGAGGGTCAAGGGTTAAAGTCTGAGAGACGCCACCATCGTCCAAACTGACGTGTGGAAGGGCTCAAATTAGGACACATCTGCTGATGATCTTACCCAATCAACGGAGGCTTCAATCTACTACTCGCGACTAAATCGGTTCAGTTTGTGAGTCCACACACTTTGTATCCCTGTGTGCGATATGAAGCCGGTCTGTAGTTGGCGCCTCTCATTAGCCCTCTCCCCTGCCCGGTCTCCGCTGCATGGCTGCTCCCTTCCCTCATCTGTCCTCCCCGCTCTCCTCTTCGCATCACTTGTTTTACTTCTCTAACTTTTCAGTCCATCCCTCATTTCCATACGTCCTGTGCAACTTGTATCTGCCAGCTTTCCTCCCACTTTCTGCCTGTTTATCTCCCTCTGTTGTCCTCTCTTACTCTCATTTGCCTTTTCTTGTCTAAATGATTGTTCATATTCATCATTTCTTTGTCTCTGTCCATTGCTGCTGCTGTTCTCTCATTACCACCTCCATCCTCAGCCGCCCCGATTATTTCAGGGATCTCAGCTGGCTTCTTTCACATAATGTAATTACGACTTTGTTTCCCTGCAATCCGGTGTCATACTGCGACAAACATGCAGATGCAGTCGCCGTTGGATCTCCACTTTAAACCGCATATTTGATGAACTCGTTCCCAAGAGGAAGTAATTGTGCGCAATAAAACTTTTGCATAGCTCTTGCTGTCTGTCAAAGTTGGAGAGAACAACATGGAGGCTGGTTGGCTGGTTGGCTGATTAGCCATGTTTAGCCTTTTTAGATGCACATCTAAGAAGCATCGCATTGGAGCACCAAAATTCCACCTAAATACGCTGATTAATCCAGGGTCTGAAAAAATGCTAATTTGTAAAACGGGGGATGGAACCAGTTATGTTTGAATTTGGTGTGACATAGCGTACTTATGCCCGACTTCCTGAAATGCTTAAACCCACCAGACTTCCCTTGGGAATCTTGACGTTTTAGAAATGACGGAGATGAACACTGAATTTAACATGTCCTGTGTTACTCTGGTCGAACTGATCTACAGTCCGACACTGATATCTGTTAGTTTAAACCGCTGAAGATTGCTCAGGGCTCACATTGTCTGTGTCGTGGAAAAGCACGATGGATGGAGGTAGTACGGGGACATGGGTGCCATCCACTGAGGCGTGCACTTGTTGCGCAGCGCTGCATAGTCTGCTGCGCCTTGGTTACATCTGGGAGTCTGATGAACTCTTTCATCATCTCGGCTTGTACGACCCAGAAAACTTGCGCAAGTTTTCTAAATCCCGCGAGTTTGTAGTTTTCACAAAGTCTGTACTTTTGATGGAACACAGGATTCGTATTTCTTTTAATGCACATTTTCCCAGTGATTCAAACACTTTTAGATGGAAACATCGCAAAAGTCAGTTTGCTAAACTGGCTTAATTCTGAGGAAAGAAAATACTCTACACTGCACACGTGGAGAGAGAGAAAACTGCTGCATGCTAAAACCGTGCATGCATCTCACTCAACCATTACAGTTTTGCTTAATGGGCCTTCACAGGTTGGACACAGAGGCGGCTGCACCGGCCGAACTTAAATGGAATGAGAAGTGTTTGAGGTTGCAGACTGTTGAGGGTAAGGTGACGGAGGACAATGAGTGGTGCGTGAATGAAGAGGAGGGATAAACTGATGGACAGAAAACCAAACGGGTGATGAATGAACGCCGCTGACAGACTCTTTTCTCAGCCATGTCGTCTTCACATTACTGTCCTTCCCTCCATTTGTCTTGCCTCATTTTCCGCCTATAATGTCAATTCTTTAACCTGCCCTATTATTCAGTTCACCTCTATTAAATTTGTTCCACCATTCCCCTGTACTTTGCAGTATTGGCCAGATTAGTTCGTTCCGATCTCTTTTTTTTTCCCCGAGATGAACATTCTTCCACTCTTTCATCTTTATAAACCACTTGTCCGCCCTTCGTGCTCTCAATCCAGCCACATGCCCGCATACAAACACACTTGTGCCCTGCATTTAATCAAAAAAAAAGGTTCCAGTTATTTGCATTTCATTTGCATGTTTCTGCAGCAAACAACAGACTTTGACGATGGTCGGAAAACAGTGTGTGTGTGTGTGTGTGTGTGTGTGTCTATCTATCTCTATATATTCAGTCCTCATCAACATATTTACTTCCTCCCTCTGTCCAGTCCAGCTAAAGTGTCTAGGATGCCTTTTTGCTTTCATCTAACCCCATCCTCCTTGAGCTGCTCTTTGAAGTCAGACTTGTTTAACTTTCTCTAACAACACTTTTACCCATTTTCCTGTGCGCCATTAGTTACAAACACTTTTTCTTCCGTCCCTCCCTTTTCATTACCCCCCTCTGAGAGCCGATACAACTGTACGTCCTGCATTGATCTATAAATTGGTGTCACAATAGCAGCCTATTTGTGATTGGACAAAGAGCTTTTCATCCTTGCTGGTTTTTTTTCACTGATGACTCAGATTATTTAAGACAAATCAATACACTGAAACAGTGGTGAATACACATAGATGGGTGAATGTAAAAAGTACTTATGTCAGTCTTTGCATCCACAACTACTGTGAAATTAAACTTTTTCTTTCGAAACTAAACGAGAAAAACCCTTTCACCAGACACAAAGGCGCCACACACATTTCATTTTTCAATCACAAGGATTTCCAATTACACATATTCTCTATGACTGAGATTGGCATCACTAATTTGCTTTCAACGCTCCACAACAAATTGCAACGCTGCCATCAACGGTACGGTAAAGTCAGCTCCCATTTCTCATGTTCCACCAGAAAATTTACGGTGTTAAAATGATGTGAGAGTATGACGGGCCACCGCTTCTACGACACTGTCTGCTCACACATCCTCCATCTGAACGCTGTGCTCGAAATGCCTGCTGTAATTGGCTGTGCAGTTGAAGAGCAGTGCTGTTCATAGGCTTCATTACTGGAAAGACGACATGCGGCTTGTCAAGCAGCCATAAATTAGATTCCATCACCCGTCGCTACACTGTGTATTTTAACAGTATACGTACAGAGCCAAATGTCCTGAGTGTGTGTGTACTCGAAACACTTATTTGTGTGAAAACTACTATCGTGTGTGTGGAAAAGTGTGTTGACTAACCGCGCTTGTGTGGGAACTAAAAAGGGACGCTGTGTATGTCATGGAAAAAGAGAAAAACATCGCTCTCATCTGACATTTCAAAAACTGGTCGACAGAGGACAAAGAAAGTTTTATGAAAACAGACCAACTATCCAGCAGAGATGACGGACATGGCGAGGCACAAGCGTACTAACACAGAGATGGAGGTAGGAGGGGGGTGGCGGGGGGGTGAGC
>CAAKHB010002851.1:33202-60036 GCA_901007665.1 Aeoliscus strigatus | reverse complement strand
GGGGGGTGAGCATATTCAGAGAAAGAGACAGAGGGAGAAGACGCAGCAGGAAGGGGAAAGTATTCAGAGGCAGGAGAGAACAGTATTCAGAGAGTCATCCGGAGAGGAAGGGCCTGCACTGTTTCATTGATTAGAGCCAGTAGGAGGGCAGAGAGCAGCTTCAGGGGGAGGTTCGGAGACAGAGCGGCTACTGTAGGAAAATGGCTTTATAATACAGTTACAGACGCACACACGACAAAGTCTGACATACAGGAAGGTCCAACACGACAGCATGGACGTCTGCGTCAAGGGAATTTTGACTCTATTCATTGTTAAAAACATCCATGATGTCTGAACAAAGGCGCAGTGATTGTCCACATACTTTTATTGAGAAAAACGTTCCCATCTGTCAATAACATCTAACACTCAAGAGAACAGAAGGTAATATATTGTTCACTGTATGTGTTATTCTGCTAGGTGTGCACCGTTTCTTATTTAATGTAAACTCATTTACACCAGTAATGTGCTTTGGCGCCAGAGAAGGATCCATCATGCCAATAAATCCACTTTAATTGCCTTAAGCTGAAAAGGCAGAAAGAAAGTCAGAGAGTAATGAACATATTGCTGATTAATGGATGAACGGAACCAGCGATATTCAACTTTTATTGTCAGCAAATTCCATGAAAACATTAAAGTCAAGGATAAATGTGTTTCCTTGCCTGTGCAGTAAAAAAAAAAAAGATATAACTTATTGCTCTTTGTCATTGAGCCTCAAACTATTAAAAGCATAAATGAGCACTGGATCTTCAGCACATTTCCCTTCAGTAAGTGTGGAAGCTAAAGTTTCCCTGACGTGAACTGTCCTGCAGCCATATGCAGACCATTAAATATGAACGAACTGAAAATCACCCCCTAAAATAACGCCACTGCTTGAAATTAAAGTAGACACATGTGAAAGCGATGATTTTTTTCCAATATTTTCATGACAATCAATATTTTGAATATCGTCAATGGGACCCAAACGTGATCTGTCAACTCACCGACGGGCATTAAAACTGGAAATACTTGAAAAACATATTGTATGTTGAAAAAGAAAGATTTTTCTACAAGAAGAATATGAACCCATTCTTACCTCATAGAGGACGCTGTAACAATGTTATGTCCCAGAAATACCTTCTTTGATTTACAACAAATAAGGAGATGAGCAGGATCTACTTGTATTCATTTGAGCAGTTTGTGAAGCACTTTCATCTAAATTGAGACATATTGGTAATGTGATTTAACTTGTACCTTGGCAATGAGAGGATGGATTTGACAATGTCAATAAAGTATCTTGAATTGATTTAAACTCAGCAGATGCCGGAAGGGTGTAAAGCCCTGATTTGGACAGTGAGAGAAAATAAAGCAAACAAGTCAGAGGGATGAACATGATGATTAACACAGTTCATTAACATTGATTGTTTCATATACTGGATTTTCTTTGGGAATTAAGTCGAAACACCCCAACTTGAAAAAAAAAAATCCAGAAAAACCCCCAGCTCAACTGAGGAACCAAAGTATGTAAACTTGACGTGTAGTTTGTTCAGCTTGATAGAACACAGAGGATGAGTGTAAACAGATGGAGGCTTTAAATAGAGACAGGTCAGACAGCTAAGTGGAGAAAAAAAACAGAGGTAGAGATGGACAGAGATGAGAACACATGAGAGAGATGTGGACGAAGCCGAAAACGAGGCTGAGCTGCACTCCGCCGTGACCCCGTCACGATGTGACTAATGGCCATGTGAACAGCGGTTGACGGAGGAGCTCACATTGGAGAAGCATGGACCAGTGCAGAAAACGCAGCTGTAGAAATAAATGAGCAGGAACATTCGGGTAAGTTTAAATGTTGATATGTGTCACTTAAAGGTGGATGCAAAGAGGTGCCAGCAGGTGAAGAATCTGGTGCAGCACTGATGGGCCAAGAGGAAAGTTCCCAGTGCAAACCAACTGAAACTGTTAGAGCGCCTTGCAAATGTCGACCCACTAATTAATGCTGCAATCAGATGCCTCAGATGCTTTGTTTTTTACCGTCCGTTTCTCTGGTGTGTTCCAGTTGTCTCTCTAACGGCAAATGGTTGGACAGGACGCCTAAGTCGTGCTGCAAATAAATCAAACGCTCAACATGTGACAACTCGTCACCTCAGCTTGTCTGTTTCCTCAGCAGGTGACTGTTGAGTAGTCAGTTATGTGTGATAAATCAGTTGATCAAGCAGAAAAGAGGAAAGCAAAAGGAGGCAGATGTGTGCGTCAGGGGCAGAAGGCAGCGGGTCAGGATTAAATTCAGAGAAAGATGGTGAGAGGATTGAGATTAATAGAATGACTGATTGCCCCAGACCAAAGAAAAAACCTCCGAGGTGGCCTATTTTTTATCATCTTCATCTTTTTTCTCATTGAATTTCATTCCTCACGCTGTCCTCCCTCGTATCTTTCAATCTGAATCACTCTGCCACTGGCATCTCCCTCTCTAGTCTCTCGAACTCCGTCATCTGTGTGTCTTACTGTCGTTCGCCTCCTGTCGCCCTGTATCTCCGTAAATATCAAATTCTACTCAGTCCTTTCATCCCTCGCTGTCACTCAAACGGTACAGTCTTGTCGGTGTCAGTTAGGGACGTCCCGCTCACCACCCGCAGTTGCAAAGCACACCATTAGCGAAGCGTGTGGGAACTCGACGCAGGTGCCGTTTTGGGACTCGCCATCTCGCGATCTGCCTCACTCATTGACACACTTAGAAGACACACTCAGGTGTCAAGACAGCAAGTGCCAGAGGATGCTTTTTCAACAATTCCCCTCCCACTCAACAACTTTCTCTCTTTCAATCTTTCTTTTTGCTCTTGCAGTTTCTGACTCCCTCCAGGCCTCTCTCTCCTCTCTCTTTCTCTTTGTCATCACCCTTTACTCCTGGGAGGCAATTACTGTTTTCCCCTGGACTCAAACTAATTAGCTTAAAAACTCCAACAAATAAATAAAGTACTGAGTGAGACTGTGTGTGTGTGTGTGTGTGTGTGTGTGTGTGTGTGTGTGTGTGTGTGTGTGTGTGTGTGTGTGTGTGTGTCGTTTACGCACCTATGTGCCTGCACCTGCGAGTAAATGACTGGAAAATGAAGTTGAATATATAAATACTAATATAGTACAGATTTAGGTGAGGGTAAAGAGTGTGCCTTATAGAAGATGGCACTAAAGCACTGCACACACACACACACATACACAATCAAAACTACGCACACTGAAATCCATGCATATCTTTGATGGTATAATTGTGATCAAAAAAGGAATGTCTATACGCGCGCACACACACGCCGAGGAGCCCACATACCATATCTGACGTCTCCTTTTGAAGCAGTTGCCATCTCACGGATATTTCTTCTTGTCATTTCTAATGACTCACTGATAAAAAACACTCGTCCATCCCTTCAATCTCCACTCATGAGACATAATACAATAAGTGGAAATGTCAGACAGCTGCATGGTTTCCTCCAACTCCAACACAGACACCACTACTACAGGTCAGACCAGGACAGTCAATCCAATGGGAATAAGTAACCTTTCTTGTTTGGATTTAATATATTCACCACAAATAATGTGATAAATGAACAGTAGATGAGACATTATACGCAACAATGTGACATTATGTTCAGCAATGAGGGAAAACAAGATTGCCAAGGTCATATTTATCTTGCTCTGACTTTTTTTATTTTTTCAAGAACACAATGCACACAGACAAGCAGGGATGCGGTGTGAGCTTTTGTCGGTGCACACACAAAGAGACACACAAATACTTCTTGATTCATTGATTCCTCCAGGGGAACGCGGGGTTACTCCTAGTAATAGCACTGTCTCGCTGTAGCCAAAGTGAACATCAACACACATACATATACACACGGAAGCACATGGCGCTCTGGTGTTGGAGGGGGAAGCGTGGCCCATTTTTTAATAACAAAAAAGCTCTGGGGAGCTTTGTGTGTTGATAGCTAAATGACACTTACAGGTTGACGTGCTGTGGATGTGGCAGGCAAAAAATAAGTGTCTGCCAGGCACAAGGGGAGGGAGACCAGGCCTACACGGGGAATTCATGCAGCAATGAGGAGCTGATTAAAGTGCCTGGCAGAAAAACTGGCGAAGCTGCAGCTAAACACAGTAGATCCGGTCTGTCTGGTAGTCTCACAGTGACAATTCTAACAGCCTGTGCATCAACATTTTATCATCTGCAGTTGTGGAGATTGTCACATCATTTAAACAACTTGCTAAAACATATCTAACTCAGCTGGAAAGACGCCAAGAAAACTCGAGGCGGTTGTAACTGTATCTATAAACTGCATGTGAAAGAGGACTTTTTATCTTCTTAAAAAAACATAATGAATTGTACAAAAAAAAAACAGAACAGAGACCATTAAAGCCTCAAGACTGTAAATGTTGTTTTGTAGCAGTAGATTTGTTTTATGTGAAAGGCGAGCGAGACACAAACACGAAGCAAATGAACATTCCTTTTTTTGTTGTTGTTTTTTTGAGTCAAACTCTTTAAGCTACTAGAACGTAACTGCTGCTCTTCAACTTTCCTCCCATCTGCTGCCGTCCTTCTCTGCAGGAGAGAGTCATTATAAAAGATCACATCTGTTCAGACTAGCTTCTTTATGGCAACATGTACTATCGCATGGAACCTAAACTGATAAATACAGTATCTATTGATTGTAAAACTTCTGCGGGGCAAACTCGTCATGTAGGCTGATTATCTTATCAAGCATTATAAGTGCTCATGTTTCCGTGAAAAAAATTAAAGTACGAAATATTCCAATATTGTGATCAACCTGAGTTGGAAAACGACCACAATGCATCTCCCTTTTCCATTTCCATGCACCAGTGCCTGATTGAGCAAAGAAGGAGGAAGTAGTTTTAGTTCAACATGATACTGGTCAGTCTCATTTCTTCAGACTGACTTCTGGTCAAATCGAAGGCTTCGACCGTCGACTGCTGAGTTTTGATAAACTCCTGGTGCTGTCCATGGTGCTGAAGTAGCAGACAGCTGCGCGAGTTCAGCTTTTTCTGGTCCCGCCCCGTTAGTTCTGTCAGTTTGTCATACTGCAGCCTTTAATTTATTTTCCACAAACTCCGTTTTGTTCAAGTATCGATGTGTTGTTCATGCAGAATGCTGCCTGTAGTATTGCTGTGATATTACTTCCACAGTTCTGTGATCCTCTGTGTGTTTATGTAGCTGAGGGGGTCATCAACAACCAACAAATGGTAAATCATTTATCCATTATTTTCATCTCAGTTGTGTGTGGGCTGCTTTAAGTGTGTGGATTATTTCTTATTTTGTGCATTAACAGATTCCCAAAACACCACTACATATAGCAGCTCACTGTTGTGTGCCTCATTGTTGTTGCCTGTCAGTCAGCGTGCAGGGTGAATGTGTCAGGAAACACAGGGGGGAGCGGACTTCAATCGCGGGCTAGACTGGAAGCTTCAGCGGGTCGGATTCGGGCCGTGGGCTGTCAGTTGATGAGAAGCTACACTCCAGACCAGTCCAAACAGCAATACTTTAATATTTTAAGAAGCAAGATGCCTCTCTTTCGTCAAAAGTAGTAAAGCAGTGAATCGAGGTTGAATATGCTCAAACAATGTCGGTAAAGGCTGGTGGCCATCTTCCACTGCAGTCCCCACTAACAGCAGAGGGATTGAGTACTCTTTAATTAAAGTCTGTTAAGTTCTCTTCAGGGAGTTGTCAAGTAACTGCTCATCAAATCTTACACACTGGCCCTTTAAATAACAGGATGAGCGCGATAGATAGCTCATCACCCCTGGATATAAAAGCAGTTGTCACAGAAAACACCAGAGAGTGAGTTTTGTAAGCGAAACTATCAGAGGATTTTTCGATCACAGGCACAATGTTTTGATGAAGTAGGCTTACTTTTCTCCATTAATCAATTTCAGGAGAAATGCTGAATGCGTGTATTTTTCTGACTGTAACAGCATTATAATCCCGTGATTACTCTGTAGTTCACACACACCCACCCACCCACCCACACACACACACACACACACACACACACACACACACACAGGGTCAAAATAACACACAAACGCTGTAAAACCCAGCTTCTTCATCACGCTAGATGTTGTTTGTGTGTCTTTGACTTTCAGTTCACACGTCTGTGATAAGCAGCAGTGGGCTCAATAAAAGCGTTCTACGACTGTGTCGGGCATTGCTGCGGAGAACATGGTGGATAGGTGCAGAAAAACAGATCTGTCACCTGAAGCAAAGCATCAGAGGTGTGCGTTTACTGTTTGTGTGCCGTGTGTGTATGTGTTGGGTCTGCAGAAATAGGAAGAGGAGAAGTGTGGCGACGGTGTGTATTACTCACAACTGATTACTAGAGAGAGGGCAAGGTGGGAGTTAGAGAGATGGAAGGGGTGAAGTGAGGCAGGAGGCAGAGGGAACACAGAAGAGGAAAAACACATTTGTGTGTCGGTGTGTTTTCCACTGGCTCAGCTACAGGTAGTATATCATTGGAGGCAGAAAGACAGAGATCTTAACTTAGTGCTGCATTGACGTGTGCACGCGCGCACACACACACACACACACACACACGTAGGATGGAAGTGCTGTATCCAGCAAACATCTCCTGTTATGAGTCAACATCGTCATTAAATTTAATCACATTGCTATCTCACCTTGAAAAACGCTTCAGATGACACACACTCAACACAGCGATGCTTCCGTCACGTCAGAGAACATTACATTGACTGTGACTTTGTCATCTGGGCTTGGGGTTTTTTTTGGCCTCAAAAGGAAGGCAGGCTCTCACAATGTCACTTGAGTTGTGCGACTGGAACACAAGTCCCTGACCAACACAATCACTTATCCATACACGCAGCTTCACACACACACAACGCCACTTTACCCCCTCTCCAGGCTCAACCCCAGCCCGCACCATATACATCTCCATGGAGACTGCCGCCTGGCAACAGCTGGGGGAGAGCCAGTTGCTGCGACGACAATAACACCCAGTGTCCCCACATTAAGTAGCGATGACGTCACTCCGTGGCCAAGATTGCCAGGCTCACCAGATGATGACCGTTGGCGAGTTAAGCACACATCTTCTCCTTTATCGGACCCTCCATCAGCCATCGCTCCTTTTCGGCAACAGTCTCTGTTGTTCATCTTCATTAGAGTTGTTTCTACGCCATGTTCATCATTCCCCCCACTTCTCATTGAAAGTCTCTGTCTCTCTTCCTCTCGCTTAATTTGTCTTTCTGTCCTGTTGCCTCTGCCTCTACTTTGAACTCATTTACTTTGCTCTCCTTTGTTACGTCTGTCATTAATTTAGCACAACTCAAGGGGCTTTAATTGCCTAACAACATGAGGAACCCATTGCCCATAGATCTTAATTTAGACTAAAACACACAAGACCATGTCTCATATGCAACTCAACTCCTGCCGTATTTGATCTGTTTGGATCCCTTTTATGTGAAACCGCATCTTGACTGAGTCTGTATCTGTTCTTTAGATATGACTTTGGATCCCTGGTCCGCCACTCTGCACGATAGCTGTCATCTTGTGAAAAAATAGCCCCTTTTTTCTTCACTATTGTTATCCCCCTTTCAAAAGGAAATCACAAACATGAATCATTTTCTGGGACGTTGGCTTTGTGTAGAAGTAGTATCATAAAAAGCAGCTGCACTTTATCATCCATCTTACTCTGTATTCACCTATTTGGTTGTCAAAATCAACACCGGCACCCATCTCTCTCGTCAATTGGACAGACATACTACACTCAACCCGTCAAAGCATCCTCGTCGTTTTTCCTCCCTCCATTTATCCTCTGCTCTCCCTGCTCTCCAGTCAGACCACATGCCAAACATACAAACCTCGATTAGCGTCTCACAAATACGTACATCCAGCCCCTATGGCCACACACAAACATACAGAGACTGGATATGGTTGGTCTGTGACCCCAGGAGACGAGAAGATGGAGACAAAGAATTAAAGCTTGAGAGGAGAAACAGGCGTGTAATGAGGGAGGCAACAAGGCAGGACAGAGTGGTTTTGCTTCGCTTCAGCTTGCTAACGTGATGTGAAATGCTCTGAACTCAAAACAGACTTAATTAATAGGGCGGTGTGGGGGCCTGTAGCAAAGCTAATGCTAAAAATAATGAAGAACGCAGAGGCTAATGCAAGTTGAAGTTTCTGGTTCCTGGTGTGGATGAGATCACTGCTAAAATAATTGAGAGTTGAGTAGTTTGCTTTTGGGTAAACTGATACCTCCCTCTGAGTGGGGGGGGGGAAACGCCAATACAATGAAAAGAGTTAGTAATTTCCACTAAAATGGTTGTGGTTCCAAATTCCTCTGAGCATAGAGAATTTGAAATTAGACCATCATGTAGTCAGCTAGTAGATTAATTAACATCCACTTACATTTCCTGATGAACGTCACTGTGAATGTGGAAATCTATCACTTGTGAACATATATTTGCATAAAGAACCAAATACATATACGGTATGTATGTAAGTGTGTGTGTGTGTGTGTGTGTATACATCTATGTGGCCGAAGCGAGGCAGATATCTCCTCCACTTGTACGCCGTCTCCGGGATTAAATGCTGACTTTGACTCCTTGGCCCTCGCTGACAATTCCCTCATCCCATTTTCTCACTCACCCGTCCGCCCCCTCCCATCTAATCTGTCCTTCTTTCTCGCTGCCACAGGTCTTGTTTTTTTTCCACTCCATTTGTTTTCTGTCCCATTCGGTTGCTTCTCGTGTTCGTCTGTCCTCTCGTTCTCTCTTCCCTCCCATGACTGTGCTTTGAATGCAAATCGCCTGACATAAATTAACAGAGAGGGCGCAGCCCCACCACCACCATCAACCACTCACCCACCCACACAGAAAATCCTCTCTCTGGCCCTGTACCTAATAGGATAGTTGGGCGATTGATTGCTTCCCATCACCATAATTGCTTATATGTAGATAAGGACCCATGCACTCAGATGCTAATACACAGAGACGCTCACAAACAAGCATCCCCAGTGAGTCAGATTGTCATGCAGCAATCACATAAACAGAAATTGTCCTAGCTCGACCACTTTTTGGTCTCCCAGGCTGGAACTTTCACACAATGTGACAGCGTTGCCACTGCACACTATGAATCGATATTTCCTGTGGTTTTCGGCGATGCTGCGCCGACTGCATCCTGCTGGGGCGGGTGCTCACACGGCCAGTGACACACACAGACAGATGGAGAAAGAGCTAATATTATTGTGTGCCTCTGAATTCCCCAAACCTGAGTGTGTGACGCACCCACAGCTTCGAGTTCCGTTCTGCTCCTCTTCTTCTGATGAGCCGTGCTAAAGAGCACTTCTTGGAACACGACAGCGACAACAGATTGTAAACAAGCAAACAGGGGCTTCCTACTTTACAATAATGAAATGAAATATTGATAAAGATGAAAACCCTTCAGCGGGGCTGCAAATAACGATTATTTTTCATCATCCATTGATTGGTTCATTATTTTCTAGAGTGATCAATCCTTTATTTGTTCTATGAACTGGAAGGAAATGGTGATCGGCTTTTCTAAAACCACAAATTGACATCATGTTACCCCTCAACCATCTAGTTATTACTCAAACACCAAGAATATTCAGTTTATTGTAATTAGATGAGCAAATACAACAAACTTCACTATTCAAACTTCATGAAGCTTGAATCTGAATTTGCCATTTTCTTTCTCCTCTGCTCCACATGATTTATCAGATACCACAACAGTAGAAATCTTTTGAGAAGTTGAAGAGAAATCGACTAATGCCCCATTCATATGGAATCGGGGAGACGGGAGAGACGTCTGCTCGACGGAAAGGAAAAACACAATCTGAAAGTGCGTTACATCTGTTAGTGAATTCCATGGCAGTAGATGGTAAAAATTTAGATATTTTAGCTTTTTCCGCTGTTGTCAAATTTTCTTTTTTCTTTTTTTTTTCGTCCTTCCCCCGCTCACTAAAATGACATCCGGTTTGCCGTCTGCCGTTTCCCCAATTCCATGTGAATGCAGGACAATTGTTGCATCAGCACAGAAGTATTGTGTGTGTGAAGGTGCGATCAGGTCACTAAGACATCAGAAAAATGTTTCCATCCAGCATTGCAGTGTAATTTTCTTCATGACGATAGAATTCAAGCGTGTTTGAAAAATGAGCGCGTCGTGAGTCTTATTCTGCGTTTGTCAGCGTGGCTGAGAACCTCATGTGTTGTTCTGCTGTGAAGTCCAACAGAGAGTGACGCAAAGGGACCGAGAACACGGCGCCAGCCAATCCATCTACTGCCGCAAAACAATAGATGGACGGTCTGGGGGAGAGAGGGATAGTTGACTGAACACACACACACAGTGTACATCAGCACACCCGAGCGTGTCGTTCAAGCCTAATTAGAGTATACTTGACACTTCATTGGAGATACATGCTGGTGTGTATGTGTGCACCCGTCTGCACAGGTGCGAAGAAGGGAGGCCTTTAAAAAGAACGATGGATACAAAGAGTGTGTGTGCTTTCCAGTTGGGTGAATACACATGGGATAGCCAGACAGGTCTTCGGGAGCTCATTACTGCATTTGTGTGAATCCAACTATCTCTGAAAGGATGTTTGACTTCAGTCAGGCTGTGTGTTAATGTGCATGTGTGAAAAAGTGATTTTATCGGCTCTAGACAACATCCGCCGTCAGGTTGATCGGTGCAGGGTTCAACGTCAAAGCAGGCTTGAACACACACACACACACACACACGTCTACCAAATAAATAAATAAAGTCTCTAATTCAAGCACATCTTCCAAAACTGCCGTGTTGTCTCCCTCTCTACTCCCGCTGTCATTTCGTCGTCTCCTCTCCCACTCCACCTCCTCCTTCCCTTTGCTCTCCGACGGCCGTGACAGGAAGACTGATGGATGCACAATGACAGACAACCCCCTCCGCACATTTCAAAAGCCACACGTAGTGAACTGTACACATGCAAGCAACACATAGTGATGCATAAATAACAAGAAAACTTATCATACAGAGCTGAGAGAAAAACAAAGACAACAGTCGTGAAAATAGACAAAACTCCCACTCATGCATAGAAAGCTGCCATGGGGCCAGTCTGGAGATGCGGCATAAATCCTGGTGAGCTGCCCGGTGTGGGGGGCGCTCCAGTGTCAGAATATAACAGCTTTATAAACTGACCAACATGACCAGCCTGCAAAGACGAACCAACTGCTGATTGTCTCCAAGTTTTACCACCTTCACCCTCTGCCAGACACACACACACAAAATCTGTAGCCATTGTGAAGCTTTCAAATCTGTTCAGTTCATCACACCTCCAAACACATGAACAAATAAACTAGAATTAAAGAAATAATTCTCACACATTTGCTGAAAATAGCACCGTATACTTCAGACTTCAATGGCTCTGCGACATTTAACGAGTCACCTACCTGAACCCTCAACACCACAGCAACCCGCAACTCAAAACATTGCTTTATGTTTGGTATTTGGCTGCCACCCGACGTGTCAGCAGAAGGGCCTGATGTTTCTGTTTTGCTTTGTGCGTTTGCCTCGGTAAGCTGTTGTTGTGTTGTGCTGGTACGATTCAACAGTTTCTGCATGTGCTTCATAATAAATCAGTCTGTTTACTTTGAGGCCACCTTTGGAACTGCTGACAATGCCACTGAGGTTGGTGAACAATACAAAAAAAACACAAGTGATGGGGTTTATCTTTGAGTTTTAACACTTTACGGACCTTTTTCAAAGAGGGAGAGAGTACAACAGACAAGGTTGATAGGGTGACAAACCATAGTTGAGCCACACTGATTCCATAACCATCGATATTTTCATTATTATAACTATGTTACATTGTCACGTAACAAAAAAAGACACATTTTGAAAAAGTAATAATCGTCTTGTTTTATCACCTCATAACTCTCTGGTGTTCAAAGTGTCATTAACTTTCAAAAACTTAACTTTCAAAAACAATACGTGTTCTATAAAGGGTTAATCCGACCACTTCTTTGTGTGAACAGGTGTAGTCTCTCAGTGTTGGTAAACTAAAATGTCCATCATGTCATGAAAACGAACAGGACTTCTTTGAAATACTGTGTCCTGAGCTGCAGCATCGGCTCTGATCACAATGGATCAGCTGTTTGTAATCTCTCTATCTGTGTACAGTGCCGATAATCTCACAGTGGTGAATGTGTTTTACAATGATTTAACAAGCTTTTCAGCCCTCAGACTCTAGAACAGATGTAAATCATCTTTCCATGTTTGTTTTTACTGCTCTGTTTTCATATGCATTAGTGCTGAATGATATTTGCCTGGTCTTACCGTACATACAGTAGATACCACCTTTGTAACCGTTGAAGGCACTTATGGTCTAGTCTGGTCTGCTTGGTCAGTTTTTTTTTCTCTTTGAAGCCATTCTTATTACATCAAAGTTTTTAAGAAATAATAATAATAGTAATAATGAACTTTATTTGTATAGCACCTTACATGCATGCAACTCAAAGTGCTTTACTACAAGATGATTAAAAGACATTATTGCAGGCACATGCTAGTTAGAAGCAATTGTAAAAAAGTAGGTTTTAAGCTTTAACCACTCAAAGAGCTGGTTTCCCTGATGTCTGGAGGAAGTATGTGCCACAGCTTTGGACCATAACAAACAAACGCTGCATCTCCTGCAACGCTGCAACTTTTTTGCCTGTTTTGCTGGGAAATTCCAGTAAATAAGCTGTCGATAAAAAAAAAAAAAAAGTTGTGGTCGGCACCGAGCACAACTGTAAGCAAACATTTGAGACACGCTGCTGGTTTCCTAACGCATGTTCAAGAGGAAATCCTTCATGCTGGATTTACAAGCAGATGGAGCAACAATATTTCAATGTGATCACAAAGTTTCATCCACAGAGGAGTTGGCAAGGTAAGAAATGCTGATACTGGTGGACCAAAACGGAGACATATGGTACGTAACACAATGCCTAACTTTATTAGTGCTGTGCAGAGAAAATAAGTTGATGATCTTAGCAGAGTAGAAATTATGAGAGCCAAAAACACCTGGCCACGAAACCTAATGCATGCACGCTTCCTAAATCATTATTAGCCCATGTTTTATTATGTATGAATCTAATTTACTGTTGTACTTCAGTCTGCCAGTAGTTATTGAGTAGTAAAGTAATTGATGAGGCCGCGCTAGAAGGATCCTTGAGGACATTGACGAGTGCTGCGGCTCCCTGTGTTCAGCAGTAATTACGAGAGCATGCCATAGCTGTTGCTGGTACTATTATTTGTGCTTGCTCTCATCCAGGCTGGCTGTCAGATATCGAAGCACAAAGAGCTATTTCGTGTTCACTGCTACTGTCTCGTACATATGTGAGGTATAGTGTTGCAAATGGGAATCGACCGCTGCACAGTTTGTTTGCTGGACTCCACCGCAAACTGTCTTACAAAGACAGGTAAAAGAAAGAAAATGGCAAAGTAGGTAGACCAAACAACAACCAAACAACAAAACCCCTAAGGTGCCCCCCCGTAAGGTGCCCGAAGGCAGAGGTGCCTCTCTCAAGGGCACCTCGGCAGGAACCCAGGAAGAGAACTGGCACCTGTTCATCTACCAGTCCACTTCCATACTGTGGTCTGTAGCTGGATTCAAGCCAAGTCTCTTCCGGCTGAGCTACTGCCACCCAAAATCTAAGCGCACCCCCCACACACACACTGACACACACATACTCAGACAGACTCAATGGTCATAGTTACTTATTTTCACCAGGGTCCACATATGCGTGCGCACACGCTGTAGCCTCCAAACTCATCACAAAAGCATATAACTCAGTGCGTAAGCTTTCCTCACACACAGCGCTGAATCCACCTATATCCTTCTTTCCCATCTAGATGGAGTAACGCTACAGTAGCCTCCAATTCCATTTTCTGCACTGGCTCTCACCCAGCCCCTCGCTGTCTCCCCCCTCCACATCTACTCCCTCATTTCCACTAACTTTCCCATCCCCAACGCTCTTCCTTCATATTCTCTCCTCCTCCTTCCGTCTCATAGCCCACCTTTTATTTTCCTTCCACTCAGTCTCTCTGTTAACAGATCCCTTGTTGCGCGTTCTCCTTATCTCTCCTTCGCTCTCGGTGCGTCCCAGCTGGGCCGCTGACAATAACCACAGTGCAGTGAGTTGCAATTAATCTTTCAAATAACTCTCTCACCACAGACACGAGCGGGTGGATGGACGGAAACGAGGTGAGTTACACTGTGAAACAAAGGAGCCAGATGTCTTTTCCTACATTCTAAAGATCACAGAAAAAAAAAAGTGCTGCCCGTGTGTTAATGTAAGCCCATTTATTTCCTTCTCCTCCTGTAATAGCCAGAATCTTCAAGCAGAGTACGGTGACGAGTAATTGAGCTGGTGCAGTTGCTGGCTGCCAAATCGGTATCAACACGTCACAATCTCAGAGGGGATAATTAATCAGAGATTGATGCATTAAAAATTAAGTCCCCAATCTTGAAAGACACCACACCTCCGTTTTCACATCCGTTGGATAAAACAGTGGCAGCTGACACATTTTGTTGAACTGTTGGAAAAATAATTAGAATTTAATCATTCAAAATCCTTATATTTGAAAAGACACTGACAGATACCTCAGCTGACTTCAAAGTTTTAAGAAATCAAAACTCACAAGTCCTGCACCATTGTGGTACACTGACTTCAAACATGGAGTATTTTTTGCACCCTTCTTCCTGGATCAAATATTGGTACACTAAGCTTTTTCTGCCTTTCAGGTAGATGTACTTGAGCTGTACTTGTGGCTGAAGGTTATTCAAAGCCTGGATTTATATGAAAATGTGATATGTTTCTAAGCTGTGAAGGATGATCTTTCTGCAGAAATCACAGCACTGAAGTTAATTTCATGTGGCTTCTCTCTTATATACAATAGGTTGACCCTCAGAGTTGGAAAAAAGAAAAGCTGCAAATGAGACTTTACTGATAATAAAATATTGTGGAGTATATTTGAATAATGATTTACAGAAACTTTACACAAATAGAGTTACACAGTGGAAGAACTTCTGCTTTAATGTCACTTTCTATGCAAAGCTCTGCTAAGCACCCACCTTTTACCACATCATACAGGGTAGAAACAGGTAAGCCACTGAGTGGCAAAACCGAGTGGCATCTCCTTACAGTCCTTTTTTAACTAATTCTCATTTTATTTGCTGACTTTGATTTCAACTTACTTCTGAAAATGTTATAAATTATCGAAATTCCCTTGCTGATTTATATGCCGTCAAACTGTAGTTTTGTGATTTGTGACGTTAAACATTTGCTATATAAATAAATTAGCCTCGCCTCCAGCTACATATGAAATGTTCAAACACAAGAGTGGTCTCTATCTATCTTCTCTTTCAATTTTTGCAAGAAAACCGAAAAAAAGGGAAAAAACTGTCACACTGACTAATGTCTCACATCTGAAAACAACCAGTGATTGCAAATAAATTAATGTCAGTCACAGAAACTGTGAAACAACATGTCAGACCATGTTCTTTTCCTTTTCTGTCTTTGGTGGCATGCTGGGAAGTGCTAAATTGTGCATGACCATCTTCCCGACTTTGCAGTGTCTTTTAATTACACCATTTAATTACTGTTTATCCATTTAGACACATTGCCTGGGTGTCTTGACTTTGTTCCACAAGTGAAATATGCCCTAATATTATAAAGCCAGTGTCAGTGCTTGCCAGTAAAAGAAGGTTAATTAACATTAATTTTGATTCATTTAATCTAATTGAAAAAGTGAACTCACAGCCAAGAGTGACGCTTTGCAAAGGAAACGTCAGATGAAGTGATGTAAGAGGACAAAGGACAGAAGGGTGAACGGTGACCGTGGCAACAAGTCAAAAGGAAAGAAAATTGAAAAAACAACTGGTTTTGTTTTTAAAAAAAATAAGAAAATATTGAAATACGGGAGAATAGGAACAAAGAAGAGAAGAAGAATAGTGGAGGGGGAAATAAGCACCAACACATAGATAAGCAAAGAGAAGGGGGCAAACAAAGAAGTGGTCTGAAGAAAGGAGTCATACCAGGCAGGACTGTGGAGAGAGGCAGGTTCAGACGAGCAGGCAGCGAGATGAGGGATTTAGTGTGAATCACAGAGGTGCTGAAAGAGGTCACACTTTGCTCTTATTGTCTACACAAGACAATCAGAGCTCACACTGTCTGTGTGATGGTGTAATGTGTAGACATCTGTGTGAATGGACGTGGGCCCTGTAAGCACTGTACTCACTGTAAGCACTGGCAGGACGGTTCACACAATGAAAAAAGAAGAAATCATGGGGCTATTCTGGTGGTGAGATTCAATTTCAATTCAAAAATGCCTCAAAGCTGATGTATTCCCTTCATATCAATGTTGGCATGGCATGTTTGTTTGTCCCCCGCACCCCCCCCTTCAAACAATGATGTCAACATCATACGTCTTTGCAGCTGGAAACAACAAGGAGTCGTGTTGTAGCGAGAAAGGAGGATGACGACAGCACAAGATCTACAAAATGATCCTTTCACAGGCTGGAAGCACCAACAGTATGCTGAACTATGGTGCTGTACATCATTCCACACTCCTCCTTTTACCTCACAACTGAGAAGCACGTCAGCGAGTGAAAGCGACGGTAAATACAGATGTTAAAATCACACTTTTGCCCCACGCAGGTTTATATCTGTTTCATTTTGTTATTATTATCGTTCAGAGGCAGCATAGTCCTTCCAGAGAAATCTCCTCCCGAGACATCCGTCCATCCTCCGCCGCCGTTTTTATTCAACAACTGCCGCATCTGATCTGTATCATTTCTTACGTTCTACATTGTTACTCAGCCATTGCAGGTTTGTTCCTGACACAATTTGCAATTGAAACACACCAGAAAAACACATTGCCGCAAATGAGGATATTCATGAATTAGCAAGAAAATATTCATAATTCACTGTGATCTTAAGTACACACCAGGAAAGTTTATGAATGTCTGTCATAGTGCATCTTGGCAAGATATCATCACACCAACAGCAAAGTAAAGGCAAAATACACTGATGCAGCCCAGACATACAGGCAGACATTGACATTGAAGGCAGTCAATGGAGGCAAGTCTAATCCGATGGACGGAGGCCAACAGAGCGAACCCCATTGTTTTCTCTGGTTGCCAAAAAATTCATTTCAAACTGGAATGTCTGGTGCAATAAAATCAGTCAGGTTTCTCCTTCCAGTTAGCATTGTACAGGAGCTGCTGAACACCATTCAATACACACTCGTAGGCAGATAACGGATATTGAAGTAGTTTGGAGCATGTGTATGATATCGAAATAAAGATAGCATACATATATGTGTATGTATACAGTGCATAATCACTGACCACACAGGGTTGAAATACAACTGTGATATAGCTATTTTTTTTAACCTGCATCATAGACTAGTTTTAGTGGTTAGACCAGCTATGATGTATGGTTTAGAGACACTAGCGATAGGCAGAAGACAGTGTTAAAGAGGCTGAGATTCTCTTTAGGAGTGACCAGGATGGACAGGATTAGGAATGAGGTCATCAGAGGGACAACACAGACAGGAAGGTTAGGAGAAAAAGCTAGAGAGGCTAGATTGAGATGGTTTGGACATGTGCAGAGGAGGGACAGTGGATACATTGGTAGGAGAATGTTAGAGATGGAGTTGCCAGGTAGGAGACAGAGAGGAAGACCAAAGAGGAGGTTTATAGATGCAGTGAGGGAGGACATGGAGGTAGTTGGAGTCAGAGTAGAGGATACAGAGAACAGGGAAAGATGGAAATTGATGATTCGCTGTGGCAACCCCTGAAGAGGGACAAGCCGAAAGGAGAAGAAGAAGATGGCAATCAGTGGCAATGCTATTTGTATTTAGTACACTCATTTCCAATCTCAGGGTCCATCATCTCACATTAATTTGTGCATTAATTAACTGTTTGTATATGTGCAAGTGGAGAGATTATACAAATTTGCATGGTTACAAAAGAGAGCACACCCTTTCATAAATAGAAATGCGCGCACAACTGAATAAAATCTATGACTAATTTCAAGCCATAGTGACTAATCTGATATGAAAATGATGTCGCAAAAGACATTGACTGTTTTTTTAATACTAGGCTGTTACGGAAGGTCACTTTTCATTCCGTGTCTTGTGAGAATGCTCAGTCGTGTGTGCAAAGGGTCAGAGCCACACGGCCCTCACAAACTGGAAAAAAATATTCCAGTAATCTCGGAGTGAAATGAATAATAGAAGAGGTGGAAGAGGTCAAGACATTAAACAGCCATGCAGTACTGGCAACACTATATGCACTGATTAATTAAAGATTTTTATCTTTCATTTTACTGACAGAAAGAGACAGAGGAGCCTGGGCTGTAAAAAAAAAAAAAAAAACGAGATGATTGGATAAAGGCAGAGTGAGAGATGAGGGAAGCAGGGAGGTAAATCACTAGATTAATAGAGCAAAATAAGACGCTATTCTGGGGAGCTAGATGGATAGAATGATAGTGGTGAAATGTGATGGTGATGCTGAAGTAAGGAGGGCAGATGTGAGAGGATAGAAGAGGAAATGAGACGAAATGTAAGGATGCGGGAAACTGTAAAAGACAGGGCTGAATATTTGGAGGAGTGGTGGGGGGGAGTTGGGGCGACGGCGCCTTATGGTGTGATATTTTTACCTCGTCTCCATGATGGAGTGACGAGAGGTGGGAGAAAAGAGCAGAACTGCAATTAATGGAGGGGGAAAGAAGGAGGTGAGTTGAGGGCTTACGCTGCTAAAATAAGAATGGCGAATGTGCAAATGTTCACCTTCTCTCAGTGGATTTCACAGGCCGACTACTGCATGTGCATTTTGAAATAATGCCACCTTGTTCCAAATATATACGAACACAATCGAAAACACTGCTTGCATCATCACGTAACAAATGGTTACAAATTATCCTCATTTGCACGGCAGTTTAAGTGTTCAGTGTAATTCTGTTTGCATTAAGGTAAGCTGGTGATCCTTTGCAGTCAGGTAAATAGCTTCGTTGGCACAAAGCACCATATCAGCACTACAATTATCCACTTCATTACGCTGAGATATTTCACTCTTTTCCTTTGTAGAGCACTGTGTATTTCTAAGCTTAATCATATAAATACCCCCTATGGACCAGCTCCTCATTCCTCTGAGCTTTTACTCACAGCATGACAAATGAATACTTCGTCATGTCATTATCTATGAATGAAAAATCAAAAGAACAGTATGTACAGGCGGTAGAATACTGGGACTTTTAAGAAAAGTTTTCAGACACCAGAAGTTTCCCAACACTTTGAGCTTTCATCATTACGTCTATATAGTAGCTTCAATATGCACACCAATGGCCTTTTGGCAAATGCTTTTTTGGTTTTTATGCTTTGATAGCTATTTTGAAGTAAGGGGATAAAGCAAGGATGGAACAGTGGAGCCGGGGGGGATCTGTCTGTGTGTGGCGTTTTCACGTTCTGCCGGTGTCTCCTCCCACCTTCAAAAGCAAACTCTCTGAGTTTCTCTGAGTAGGTGACTGCGGAGTTTAGGTTTTCATGCTGCTAACCATACCAACAGCACCAACACTGTTCACACAGGTAAAATGCACTACAAACAACGTAAGCATTCTACACACAGATCTTTCAGCACTTTTCAAACTCATCCATACCTGTGTGCTCGGCACACAAGATACCACAATCCTGAGCATCAACATCATGAATCTTTGTGCTGCTGTTGGCTGAATTGGCTGGTTCAGAAACACTTAGTCAGCAGCCAGAAAAACACAAGTGTAGGCCTCCTACAGTCATTGTCCCCTCTGATCTACGGGCTGCTTTGAAAACACTCACTCATCACATCACACATTTGCAGTAACTGTCTTTTTTTCCTTTTTTTTCCCCATGAAAATAAAAACTCGAGACATATGGTCATATGAACTAGACCCACATCTGGAAAAATGTAGAATCTGGCAATGAGCAATAGACCGAAGAGGTGCATATCAAAATACCACCACATGCAATTAAACAGCGCTGCAACCAATCAGAGCAATGAACAAGGTGATGGCCATTTGTTTTGGAGGAGTATGGAAGAGTTTGATGGAGAGACGGCGATGTGATGGAAATGGATCCTTTGTCTATGAAAGAAATGTCCAACTCGTATACTGTTGACACAGAAGCGCTGTTGTGATCCTGCCCACGCCCCGCACACAGACTCTGTACTTGGCTCAGAGCCCATCTATATCAGATAGACCAATGTCACTGGTCTTAACTGATTTTGGGCATAGATATTGAGCTCCACCGATTCGTACCCAGACCGACCTTCAGAGCAATTCCTAATTTGCTGTCAGTACAGGTTTCCAGGCTACACCATGCTCCCAGTGCAGTTATGAAGGAGGGGGAAGTGAATTATGACTGAGGGGAAATGTCCACAGGTACTTGGGATTCAGGTCAACATCACTTGACCCAGAAGGACACGCTGGCTGAGGAGCCGTGGTAATAAGTCTGGTGGCTGAAGGAGCAAAATCCTTCCAAAAAAAAGGAAGTAGCAGGCAGATATTTAGATATTAAGTTACTAAACTCACTCTCCTCTCTCGCCTTTCATCCAGCTCCTCTGTTCCCAAGTCGCACTCTCACCCACCTTTGGCTTCACTTAGCTCTCTTTCATCATATAATCCCACTCTTCTCTCGGTCTCTTGTGTTTCCCTCCTCAGGTTATCTCATTTGCTTCAGTTCTGTTTGTGCCGCACACGTAACTCATTTACATGCCTCTTCGATGTTGTCATAGTTTCATCTCTCTGTTCACGTTGTGACATTCATCAATTTATTTCTGCTGCTCATTATACTCCTTTCTCATGTTTTCATTTTCTCCACCTCTCTCTCAATCATCTTCTAGCCTTGAGCCATTCTGTTCTATTTGCAAGTGCATCAGTGACTCCTTCACACTTGTTCTTTCCTCCCTCCTTTATCGCCCTTCCTCTTTGGCTACAGACAGATGATGATGACACCCGAGACTTTAATGATCTTCGCTGGGCAAATTAAAACTATAAACTGCAGAAACATCCACAAGTTCAGATCTCCTAAAACTTTCTCATGAAACAAACTCATTTGAAACATCGGGCACCGTCTGTATGTGAACATGATCTAATGTGGGAAGAAAAATGTTATTTTAATGAAAACATTTAAAGTAGAATTTAACTAATGACCTACAAATTGGTTGAGGCAGATGGCCGCCCACCTCGTCTCAAGCTATCTTAGTGCTCACGAGGTCAGAAATTAAATTAGTTCATGGTCAACTGAGGAGCATGTGCCAGTTGGCCAACCAACACCTGACCGGGATCACCTACTGTTTCATAGTCTCACCCCCATTTCCTTTCCTGACCTGTCACACACACACATGCATTGCACACCGTGTTCCAGAAACACACATAACTTGCTTATGACGCAACACAAACCAGCAGCATCACCTGAACACGCACAAACACGGAAAGACAACTGAACCAATTACTTGACCAAAATCACCACAGCAACCGACCCCTCAGGCTCACACAGCAGTGCACCACGGAAAACTCATTTTAAAAACTTGTGTCACATTCATCACTCCTGCCTCTCTCTCCACTCTCGTTCACTGTTGGCCGGTGAATTGGGAACCTGCCAGCAGGAAGGTCACAGTGGGTGTGACAAGTTTGCACAGGCACAACAAAAATGACTATATTCACCTATTACATTCCGCCACCCCTCTAACTTGTTTTTTTTCTTTTTGTTAGCTGCAGGTATTTGTCGAATGCTGTCTTGTCCACTTTACTATGACAGTTGTAAAGGTCACATAGGGAAAAGAACAGGATTAGCATCTGTGCTCCTGTGGTTATGACACTGGTTGAAATGTATGATGTTGGCTGGCGAACCAAAACATGGCTGTGAAGATTTCTTGTTGGGATCATTTCTTAGGCAAATGAACTTGTAATTAACTTGCAGGCGTTTCACCACTCGTCTGCCAAGCTTCTTCAGTTCAGAAGTGACTAGCGTGGAGTTCTGCTACTAGTGGGTCATGCCTAATGGCGAATAGCTTTTGCCTATTCGTGTTAGTTCCACAGGGGCGATGCAGTGCGGTTAGCACTGTCTCTTCATAGCAAGAAGGTCCGTGGTTCACTTCCTGGCCTGGGATCTTTCTGTCACTCTAAAAAATTGTCTGTGAATAGGAGCATGAACTGTTGGGCCCTGTGATGAACTGGTGACTTGTCCAGGGCTGACACCTGGGACCACGCCGGGAGAAGATGAATAAATGAGCTCAATAACAGCCAAGGTGGCCACAGTGTTTGCATCAAAAATAGCTGCATATTATCCATCTAACTTTTAGTGTTTAAGACAGTTGGTGTCTGTATTTTGTTCCACCTGTCCAGCGCCCTGCTTCAACCTCCAGTTGGATCATCTGTCCCTGGCTACCTGCCCTGACCTCCAGCAGCCCCCTGGGCTCCTTCCTACACTGTGTTAGCAAGCATCTGGGCAGTTCTCCTGAGTGGCCCATCTGCCCTGCCTTCTGGTTCTCATCTGTGGAAGAGTTTATACCTGCAGTTTCAGTTCTTTGGCAACTTTCCCTGTGCACCTCTTGCCCCCCTCTGGTCCAGGAGTGAAACCACCTGAGCACTGACTGCTGCTCCTCTGTTGTCCAGTCCCCAAGTTGGCTACCTGATAGCTTCTTTGTTGTTTCGTCAAAAGGAGCTTGTTCCAGAAAGCAAGTTTAGTGAAAACACTCCTGAAATAAGGAAGCCTTTGCAGAATTTTCCTAATGTCTTGGTTATTTAAACCTAATTCAAACAAATGAAACTTTTACAATGTTGGGAAAAAAACTTTTCCCCCCTCATTTCAGGATTTAAAAAAACAGGGTTTTCAACTAAACCTGTTTTCCAGAATGGGCCAGAATTCTCCTGCTTGATGTCTCCGCTCCTCCAAAGTCCAGTCTAGCTGGCCAACAAAATGTTCCTATCAATTTGGTTTTAACCTTTTTCCAAATTTACTCTCTTGGCACTAGTAACCTTGTTTTTTTGATAATATCATTGAATGTGCAACTTCATAAGTCCTCATTCTATGTATTTATGTTTTCTTCCCGTTACCATCATTCATACAGTTGTGATTGGTAGGTAAGCTTATGGTCATTTCAGGTGATAGATGTCAAAGTACAGTCTCTGAAGATCATTTGGGTATTTCTTTCCCCAAAACAACTTCAGCTTTGTATGATAGCTAACCTGTAAAAGGCTGGCCTGTTCACACATTTCAGACCACCGTGCACATTTGTGACATGATGTGTTGCTGGTTCAGCAGAGTGAGGCTCGGGATGAACCTATGAGGTTGTCTCCAGACACGGACTGAGTAGAAGCTCCTTCATGCTGTTATCGCCATGAACCCACTCACATGGAACCCAAATTATAACTGCATGTAGCCGTGTTAATGCAAGGATTTGTGCCGTGTGAGCAACTGAGACTGTTATTACTTTATCAGAGGGAGATGAGATTAGGACCAAACAGTATCTTTAAATCTGGTTGGAGCTGCAATGGCTGCAACGCTGTTTGGTTCTTGTCCCCCGCCGAAACTGCTCCTTACCGCAATGAACAGATGGCATCATCTCCTTATTCTCTTCTGTCTGACTATACACAGGTCGTTACTAGATGAGGAGAGGTCATCTGACGATGAAGTTCAACAACAAACCAAGTCTGCCATCAATATGAATGAGTCTGTAAGCCCTCAGTGTCTCACACGGAAACCAGAGTATCTTGAAGATCAATGTGAGGATGCAAATGGAGTGGAAGTTTGGGATTTAGGAAGGAGAATGTGTTGGCGAATGCTGCAGTTATCCCAATTTTACAATGTACAGAGATGAGAATATTGTGAATATTAAGAAAAAAACAATCGGTAAACTCATCATTTTCACACAACTTTGACATTTAGCTGCTTTGTATCGACCCCCAGTCCTTTTCAGCTCTTCAGTATGCCTCAATCCTTTCCTCTGGCTTGCTCCCTTTAGTTCTTTCTCCCCTCCAACCTTTCCACCCATGCCAACTCCCAAGCGGACATGTAGCTCATCATGTTCCCTCTGTCTCTCGATTTCTCTTTCCACATTTCCACTCTCAGAAATCCGCTACACGACTTGAACAAATGGAAATTAGTGCGATACCGCTATCAAACCAAGATCCAACAAGGGTTTACACCTGGTTATCTTTGGGTTTTAAGGGTCAGCCCACATTTTACAACTCTGCTTTATGCACGTTCTCACCAGATTTTAATGTGACCATGCACCACGCACGTTGCCAAGAAGTCATACAGGACAAACAAATTTGACTAAGGTGGGGAATGTTGACTGGATCAACACTGAGATCTGGTGAAATACATAAAAGCCAAATTGCAATAAGGGTTCTATAACTGAGTCCTAAGTGGGCTCATCATCACAGACCGTTATATTGTAATGATGAATGATGTACTCTAATATGTTGTCATCTACACTTGAACAGGAACTCTCCTCAAACCTCTTGTATACACACATATAATGGTTTGTGCATTTCCCCGTGACATTTCAGCCGAAGGACAGAGGTCCCAAAGCTCAGGTCAGCGGTGACGCAGAGTGTGTAATTGTCTGGTTGCACTATGTCGATTCTTTTTTTTTTTATGAGATCATAGATGTGGTACTTAAGGGTCTATAATGGTTTATTACAACTGGAATCCTATTTTATAGTCTGGGCCATCACTCCTCCTCCAGGGCAATTGTGGAAATTTGAGAAAGAAGTCCTTCAAAACAAACTCAAGCAGCCAAAGGATCACAGAGACGGTCAAACTGCCAGGGTCAAATTGAATACTGAACACAGTTGTGCTTAATCTGCTAATTTCCATAAAATATCCCACATGCTTTTTGAACATGTCAATCATGACCTTCCAGTCACCTACAAACACTAATAGCTGTTTGTGTTCTGTATATAATTGCATGCTTTAGCAGGTCATACAGAGTTTGAATAACCCTGTTATATTTTACATTTGTGGTGTTACTTCCGTACAGCATTCCGCAAGCATGTTGGGGTTTTTTTTGTTTTGTTTTTTTTTTTCAGGTTGGTAGATCACCCTGTTGAATTTAAAAGTAGCTTGCAAACAAAAAAGAGTGGGCACCACTGGTTCAGGCTAACGACTTCACTCTTGCTCTGGTGATTCCAGCCCGTCATGCCCAACAGAAACAACCGAAACAACAAGAAATAAGACCTAAGCTGCAATAAACTGTAAATATTCATGAGAACATTCAGTGTGTCTGCACACATGTAACAGGATTTACCCTCATTATCACCTGTAGCACTTCTTTTCCTGGTTTGTAGCACAAAACAGTTTTCTTATGGAGCTGGTTATGTCTAGAAAAAGCACAAACCCACGCATTCCCACACACATTCACTGACTGTACAAACGCATTAGCAAGAGTCTTGTACTTCAATCAGCCAATTAACCTGGAATAGAGCAGAACAAAACATTTGGCATTTGCCAATAGGGCAGCAACCCTGCAGTAATAATTAGTCTCTGGGAGCGCACACACTTGTACACACAAACACATGGCCCCGAGTGCAGCATCCATCACCTGTCATGTTGGAGACAACAGCACCTATACTTCCAGCGTAATCAATTATTTATCCCTGTCCGCTCCACACAAGAACGATCTCAACATGTCCTGTTCACACATACATACACACACACACACACAAAATGATCGTTCTAAAGTTGACAACAGCATGCAAAGCAAATGAATGGTGGGATTCAGAGCAAAGCCTCAGGGTATCAGAATACTGCATGAAATAGTGGGCTTACACACATTCTTCAAGGGTAACACACACACACACACACACACTGCCGTACATGAATAAGCCCAACATCATGGGGACAATTGAGACATTTTTCCAGGAGAGAGAGAGGCTCAGTTTTGAAATGTCAAAATAAAATGCCATGACAGTGGTGGAGGAAAACATGAAAGTGTTTGAAATGGAAACAGAGAAACTGGGGAGAGGGAAAAAGAGAGTGTAAGATGATGGAGGCCCACAATTTTTCTGATTGAGTAAGGAAATGCAGGGAAATGAAAAGGAAAAATGAGGAAAAAAGAGAAAAGATGATGGAGAGTTACAGAAAATTGGCGAAGCTGCTTCTGAAAGCACGCTCTGGGGGAGAAGAGATGGAGGCCGGGGTGTGTGTGCGGGGGGCTGAATAAGAGGCAGAGGCTGGGGAGCTGGAGAGGAGTGTAGTAGCCAGACTGGATTGTTAGCTGGTAAACGACTGTCACTTTCTTTGGGGAGATAAACAGATCTGACACCTCCACATTCTTCCTCTATCCTCTTGTCCCTTGTTTTCACTGACTCGACACGGTCTGACAAACGTTCAAAAAAATCACTTTCTGACTCGCTTTTCCTCTTTGTTCCCTGCTGTTCTGTATCATCTCTCACTCCTGAAAGGCATTTCCCCCCCTTTTTTCTCTTCTTAGATGTGTGCGACAAACTCACCCTTGCAGCAACAAAAAGAGGCATATGAGAATAAAAAGAGGAGCTACATGAATAAAGGCCCCGGTTTCCAGATGCTACTTTTCTTCTCCTCACATGCCGGGGACTTGTGACAGGATTAGATCAGGAATGAGAGAGTTTGTGTGTGTGTGTGTGTGTGTGTGTGTGTGTGTGTGTGTGTGTGTGTGTGTGTGTTTGGAGGGGTGAAAACAATGTCTACCTGACATGTGTAAAAGGTAGAAAGAGAGGAGCAGGCAAAACGAGAAGTATTAAAGACACAAGGAGGA
>CAAKHB010002850.1:0-12923 GCA_901007665.1 Aeoliscus strigatus | reverse complement strand
AGCATCGGAAGTCGCTATTGGCCCGCCCAGAAGTCGCTAAAAGTCGCTAGACGAGCGAGCGGTCCAATCCAAACGTGAGAGCGGGGGGGTGCAAGGAAGCGAGGAGTCCACGCTGTTCTCAACTCCGCCCCCGCCCCTCTCTACCTGTGTCTCTCTTCCACTGCCCCTCTCTGGCTCTTTCTCTGAACGGGGAAAGGGAGAAAACGGCGCAATTATTTTTTCCCCCTCCCGCGATCTTGGAGCCTCTGATCACCAAAAAAAGTCGCTAGATTTGTCGCTAGTCGCTTTTGTCTAATTTTCTCGCTAGGGGGGTCCAGAAAGTCGCTAAAAATAGCGACAAAGTCGCTAAGTTGGCAACACTGCTCACAGCCCACCTGTGGGGCATAACCACTAACTACATTCACCATTACTCCTTCTATCTCTACCTTCACACACACCAACCTGACTCTCTTTTCACCTCCACCACATGCCTAGCATACTCTTCCTTAATAATCACCCCTACTCCGTTCCTCTTCCCATCTAGACCATAATAGAACAACTTGTAGCCTCCTCCAATGTTTCTTGCCTTGCTGCCCTTCCACCTAGTCTCCTGCACACACAAAATATCTACTCTTCTCCCCTCCATCATGTCAGCTAATTCTCTACCTTTCCCTGTCATTGAACCTACATTCAGAGTTCCTAACCTCAGACTGATCCTTCTAACCTTCCTCTTTTCCCTCTTTCCCTGCACCAATCATCCTCCTCTTCTTCTTTGTCCTCTTCTTCTTTCACCAACAGTAGTCCAATTTCCAACAATACCCTGTAGGTGAACAGCATTGTTGGCGGTCGTTGTTGACCCGGACCTTGACCGATCCGGTTTGGAAATCATTTTGATCACTCGCATATTTGATTTGGCACAAGTTTTACACCGGATGCCATTCCTGACGCAACCCTCCCCATTTATCCGGGCTTGGGACCACATCTTTCTCACTTCTCAATGCTCACTTACCCATGTATTCCATTAGTTGTAACAACTTTATCGTCTACTTCTACTTCGGTGCCAGCGTTGATTCTCTGACTTCTCTCACTGACTCTGATGTTGATTTTGTGCCAGCGTTGGTGATTGTGTCGTGGGAGGCGATCAGTAGAGAGTGAAAGTTCTGGGCTATCTCTGTAACATGGTGAAGGAAGAGACCTCCTACAGTGAGATGCATGTACCCTGGTGGGGCGACCCTCTCACTTGACTGCTGTGATTATGTTGAGCAGCACTGGTTGCACAGCAGGATTTTCTCTCGCTCAGTCCCTTGGTTTGGTGTTGTGGCCTGGGGTGTTCTGGCTGCATGATCTGACAGAACATTGCCTCTAAAAGAGTTGTGCATCACTTTAACAGTGGTAATGATAATAGTTGATAATATTTTTTTTATGTCTAAACATTAGTTATCAGATTACCAAATGGGGTTTCTACCATGTTATGCTGAAATACACATCATCCAAAGGATGGCAGACAACCATTCACACATTCACACCAATGGGCTATTCAGAGTGACCAATTAACCTCAGCATGTTTTGGAGGTGGAGGGAGGTCGGAGTACCCGGAGAGAACCCACACAGATACAGGGAGAGCATGCAAACTCCACATAGTAAGAGCCCTGGCCAGGCATTGAACCTGGGACAATCTTGCTTTGAGGCAGGGCTACACTATGAACAGTCCAACCACCATGACATGTCATAGACAATTTGTTGGTGAATAGGATTGTCCATCCATCCATCCATCCATCCATCTACCCATCCCTGGCCTGTCGGTTGACTCCTGTGTTGAAAGTAGGTCTGCCTTTGCATAGAAAGTGACATACGCCATTTTGGGCATACGCAAGCAGGCCCATGACACAAACATATAAACAATGTAGAACATGAAGTTGATGGTGACATTGGTACTGTTTGTGGATATTTGTCACTGGTCGCGTTCTTCCGTTTGTCCATTACCAGTCACCCCATTGTCCAACTCAAATGGATTTTCATGTGGTTTAATGGTGATTGAGTCCATCAATGTGAACATAAGCAGTAAAGCAAAGCACACGACATACATGCAAAGCACACAGGAACACAAGAATGTGCATCATCCAGACATCTAAATAGTGATCTGCACCAGAACGTTCAGCTCTGTTTGTCCACAGGAAGAAGAGGAGGAAGAAGAGACTGGAACGTCTCCAGAGGAGGATTAAGCTTCATGGCCGTGGAACCTCTACCTCATTCATGTCAGGTCTTTCAAAGGGAAAAGACACAAATCTTGACCACTTGTTTTTAACCTTTTCCACATTAATTAGTCTCCTTGTAGTTACAAACGTCCAGGTTTTCAGTCCTCATCAGCAACACAGATCCAATTCCTGAAACCACAAGAAAACACTTAAGTCCAGAAACACTATGGGGATAAACCTGGTGAGAACATCTGACCTGTGGACAGATGTGGTTCACAGAATTCTGCTGTTTGAGTCAACGGGAGCAGGGAGACAATGTCCACTTGTCTATTTTCGTGAATATAATACACATATATTACACACACACTTGAACAGACGCAGCTACAAGCTACAATTAAACTTGAAAGGTCAGACTGGTTCCAAATTTAAAGAAAAAGACAATAATTCCAGTTTGATTCATTCCAGTGGTCTGATGTGTTAAATCCAACTGCACATTGATTTGAATCACATATGGAATTTAAATTTATCAATTTCAACTTTCAAACTTTTCAATCTGGATTCTTTCACGCTGAGCTGATTTAATGTAACTCTGTTTTCGTCTCCCTGTAATCTATATCGTTCTACAAACATCAGAACTCCTGTAAACTATTGGACTAGTCACCACGCCAACACACGAAGGCCAAGTACACACAGAGACGAACCGGAATTGCTTCAAATATCGTTTCCTGTAGAAATGGAAACAAGAAATGCGTCCACACAAACCAGTGTAAATGCTACAGCATATCTTCCAGGCCTGGGTAGCGCTGACAAAGAAAGACACCACAAAACAATAAGTCTTATTTATACTTATGTGTAAAATCAATGGCATACCTGTGGTGTAGGGTCCGTATCCGGCCCGTTGCCTACGGCGGAGCCTGACGTCACCTGACGTCACCTCTCCAGTAATGTATCTACGCATTACGGAGCTGTGGACAGATGACAACAACTGTTATTGGACTGTTGGTGTCACGTGACTTTCCCAGCTCTTGTGTCACTTCTGTGTTTGCAGAGAAAATACAACCGTCCTTAAGCTGATTCTCCTGTAACAAGATCTGCGTTCAGTCACAAAGAAAATACTGAGAATCAAAAAACCTAAACACAGAGGCAGGATTCAATGCAGAGCGACACGGACACACACATGCAGAAGTAGAAACGCTCATGATGGCGTGGGATGCTCACGTAGACAATGAGAGGATCCAATTCAGTTCAAAGTAGAAGCATAAATCCAGCTAGAGGCGGGGCTATGATATTGTCACTTCAGGAAAGATGTGTATGGGTTATAAACACAAAAACGTCTTAAGATTTGTTCACTCGTAGACTGGGTTTTAAAAATGGTTGTATTTGTTACAAAACGCTGGTTCATGTGGACGAAACATCCAAATGATAAAAAAGTTTACTGATTCAAGGAAACTCGTCTCCATGTGGATGTGGCCTCAGTCTGAGCTACATGTGCAACAGAGCTTTAAAACCTCGATTCCGTCATTGATAACACATTGCAAAGATTCCACAGACTTGCTCTGCAGAAAACCTCAAGAACACACACATGCCACACACACGTTACCTCAAACCACACGTGATACCTGGATGAATTGGCAGCGTGACGCCGTTGACTCATCTCACACTGAAGCTCCAGGCAGCTGGTGGGTTCCAGTGCTGTCTGCTCACTGATATGCAGCATCTCCTCATGATTTCAAACTACCTCTGACTTACAAACGCTCATGACACACGCTGTCGTTTCGCCGCACCGCCACTGCAGGACGGACGTGTGCGCTCACACGTGGCATTGTGTTGGAACTTGATACTGTATATTGAAGCGAGGTCATACTTGTTGTTGTCTGCAATTGTTTATCCTACTCAGTCAGGTAAAGCCCATGTGATCCAGGAAGGAGTCAGAGATCACATATGAAAGAGTCATGCAATATTATTCTGTTGTCCGGCTCCAAGCTGAGTGTCACTTCACGTCTGTGAAAACGTTTCAGTAAATGTTTCAATATTGGAATGATGATGAAAGGTTGTACATTTCATTTCGTTATTTGAAGAACATAAAGAAATTTACAACCACAGCTATGATGTCTGGTGACCAGGACTCACCTGACCCACAGGACTCACCTGATTGACAGAACGTTCAGCACTCACCTGACTGACAGGACTCACCTTATAAAACTGTGTGTAGAAACATCACTAAAAGTGTCTGTATGCTCAAAAGTATGCCAAGTTAATGTTCTGATTTATAAAACCATTGCGTTCACCTACCTGTAAGCAATATTCCCTTCATGAATCACACACTACACGTACACCTGGAACTGTGTGTACAGGTTACTGCCTCCCATCCGCCCTGAACACGCCCACTTTAACCACATATAGTCAATGTAGAGCAGATGAATGAAGCTGACGAGCAGTTTCTCCAGCAGCCTCCCGGTATTACGCATCAGACTGATATTAACACGGCACATAACAGGCATTGATGTTGTGGTGTACGTTTGCTGCTTGTGTGTGATAAATTGTCGTCTTCAAGATGTTTAAGATGTGACGTCCAAGGCTGATGTGCTGTAAATATTCACAAAATGCAGCAGCTATTACCCCGTCGGAATTTGCGCACTTAAGTACATGTGCTTAGTGTACTACAATGTACTTAGTGTACTACAAAGTACACTAGTACACTAAGCACATTTGAGACACAAAACTGGACTTACATTACCGACAGGACTCACCCGACCGACAGGACTCACCCAACCGACAGGACTCACCTGGACTCGCCTGATGGACAGGACTCACCTGATCAACAGGACTCACCTGGACTCACCTGATCAACAGGACTTACCTGATCGACAGGACTCACCTGGACTCACCTGATCAACAGGACTCACCTGATCGACAGGACTCACCTGGACTCACCTGATCAACAGGACTTACCTGATCGACAGGACTCACCTGGACTCACCTGATCAACAGGACTTACCTGATCGACAGGACACACCTGATCGACAGGACACACCTGGACTCACCATCATCGGCAGCAATTTTTTGTTCTTCATTTATGTGTCTCTTTTAGCACCACTTACTGATTTCAGACTCGGTAGTCGTCATGCGATCACACCCACACGTGCTTATATGTTGCTGCACAGCATTGGTGTTCTCAGCTGTCATTTAGTGCGTAATTTACTGCCTGTACGTTGTCAATAAACCGCTTGTGGCTGTAATCGGGTCACCTGCTACAACAAACATCACTCCACCTGTATTCGATTGGTTGGTTGAGTTTTCTGTGCAAACACAATAAGCGTGAGTGGGTAAAAGTGAAGCTGCAGAGACACACAGTTTATTTAGTTGTAAAAGACCTGTGACAATAGGTCAACCTGTGAAAGAAACATGACTCTATCATATCTGACATCTGTGTTTTCTCATTCACCGAAAAGCCTCAATTCAGTGTTTTTTATAGCAGCTGTTTGTAACTATGTTGGTTTTTATGTCACAAATCATTTGTCAGATCTGCAAGCTGTTGGAAACAAAACTGTGAACACATTGTTCAACAAAATATCTTTGTATGAAATGTTTAGTATGTTCTCAGAGAGAGTTGATCTCTTACCTATGTACCACACACACACACACGCCTAATACCTCACAACGAGATGATGATGATCGTCCATCACCTTCCTCCATTCTGAAGCAGTGAAACTGGCAATGATCAGAGCTGCAGAACGTGGTGTTAAATCTCAGTACTTTCACCTTAAAGTAACATTCAGGTTTGGATTTTGTGTTTTATTCATGTTTCCTTTTCTGGATGAGTAGACATTGATGTACTTGATTGTTGCGTTTATGTGCTTGTCACGGTAGATTTGACCCCTCTTAACCTGTCACCATGCACACCGATCCTCCAACCTGCCTTCATCAGCACCAGCACATAAACTGGCCAACAACAGTCCAACAGTGCTGCTTTAGGGCACCTAGGGTGACCAGATGTTCAGAGAAATTCGAAATTAAAGCCGTTGTCCTGAATCCTGAATCCTGCCCGAATTGTCCTGAAAATTACACCAGTCAGTTTTTAATGTTTTATTGACTGATAACACATTAAAAACAAATCATGGTGGTGGAGTCTTCCAGCTGCACATTGGCTGCAGCAGCTCCTACATGAATTCTGGTTGTTGAATGTTTTTAAATGTTGTGTGCCCTGAGTTCACAATTTTCATTCATTTGTTGGCATGGCAGGAACATGATGCAGCTAAAAAGTCCAAACGACACTGCAGGTCCCGGGAGGACTGGGGAAGGAAATACCCATGGCTTACTGCAGCAAGACACAAATAAAGCTTTTTGCAAAGTTTGTAGGAAAGAATTTGGAGTTTCCTATGGAGGGGAGTCGGACGTCAGGCTGCATGCTAGCATCAAACAAAAGAGTTCTATGGTTTAAATCAACTATTTTTGCGCCACCGATCTGTTTCATATATTTTTCATGGACCGGTCTTCATGGTGCGGCGGATAAATGCGAGTAATTAAAACTATACCACCAGCATAAAAACAAATATCTAATCACACATTTAATATGAAAACAAATAGGCTTCACTGCCTCATTCGCTCATCTCCACATACAATGCAGAGCAACGCTGGTGCATGTGAGAATCACCTGTGGGAATAAATCGGGATCTCAAATACAACTCCTGGTGTTGTCTGTTAAATTAATTTTTCTCTGAAGTAGGTTGTAGGTTGCTTTTACCTCTGTGGGCCTTTTCCTCTGAGCAAAAAAGCTCTGCAGCGATATTTGTTGTTTCTCAGGAAATTTCTGGTCTTCATTTCACTAGCTTTCACAGTGGCATGTCATGAAGAGACATGCGAGAGATGGGAGAGAATCCGGTAGTTTTTCAAAATAAAACATCTTTCTGAGTCTCATAATGAATAAAACGGAAGTAACGTTTTTTTAGTGCGGACAGTCGCCCTGCCCTATTCACAGATGCGCATTGACTAGTATTTTTCCTTTAGTAAATTATTAATTCAAAAGAACAAATCTTTTAGGTGAATGAAATGTGCTGAATCACTTACTGGAAAGATTCATGACTGGCATGAATCTTGTGTCTGACTGATATTTAGCAAGTATTCAGACCCCCAGCAACTACCGACAAATCTCGTGACTTATTCTGGTGCAATTGGAGATTGAGGTGAAACCTCGTATTATTCTCCAGTTCCTGTCCTCCAGCTGTGGGTGCTGCAGTTAGCTCCTCCCTCATCCTGAAGGTATTCAAGTATTCAGCTTCTCATCAGTCCCAGCTTCTGCGTTCACGGATGATTGGCTGTGGATGTATGTACTCACTAAACTGAACTGAGCCCTGAGCGATCTTCAGCGGTTTAAACTGACAGATCCAATGCATGGGTACAAGCGGCCGAAATGAGCTTCCTCAGAAGGGTGGCTGGTTTCTCCCTTAGGGATAGGATGAGGAGCTCAGTCATCTGAAAGATGCTCAGAGTAGAACTGCTGCTCCTTTGCCCTGTGAGGCACAGTTGAGGTGGTTCGGGCATCTCGTCAGGATGCCACCTGGGTGCCTCCCTCAGGAGGCACGTCCAGATATTATATCTCAACCCTGGCCGAGGAACGCCTCGGGATCCCCCAGTCAGAGCTGGCTGGTTAGAACGTTAAAATCTGCATTCATCTCTGTCATTCAGTGATGAAATTTCTAAAATGTCAAGATTCTCATGGGGATTCTGGGCTGTTTCAGCCCTTAAGGAATGCTGCTGAACGGATCAGTGCTGGGGGTCTGAACAATTTGATGAACAAATCCTTTGAAAAAATCATTTCACTGAATGGATTCTACTGCTTCAGTTACAACTAAAATAACTTTTGCCCAATACCAACTGATTGTTGACAGACTGTCAGCTATGAAACACTCAGGTGTGATATGCAATGTCGATCCACCACACACAACATTCAGCTGATGTGATGTGGACATGCTAACAGACATGAACATGTAATAAGGAGACTAACAGAGAAAACCAGATCTGAAACAACATTAGCTGATGGTTGCGGGTGTAAATGAGGAGATGCTTTGTTGTTATATTTGTGTATCTATGAGGTGAGATGTCTTCAACTGGTCCTCATATTACAGTGCTATCCAGTGCACACTACACAGTTCACACCACACAGTACACATTACAAAGTAGACAGTACACACAAGTACACACTACAAAGTACACAGTACATACAGTGCACAGTACTACCTCTCACAGGCTTTTTACCTCATAGTCAAACTGAAATACTATTGAACATTCAGGTGTGATGGGAGAACATTTATATACTGTTTATCTTTGTGGGACATTTTCTGAAATGTTTGTATCTGCATGTTAGTAGAAGACAGACGTGTAACTGTGGAATCCTGTGTGAAGATGAGGAGGATGTGGCCTCTCACACCTGGCCTCTGTTTATATGGATTACACCTTAAACTCTGCTTGTTAATACTTCTTTGATATTAATTGTGTTCTGTTTGGCACAATAAAAACAATTGGCATCAACATGTGGCTGGTTTTTACTGATGTCATGTAATTCACAGCAAACAGACGACACATAAGGGACATGTTACATCATCAATCGATTCAAGTGTTGAACCGGTCTCTTACTCTTGCGCGCGCGCGCACACACACACACAGGATGTGTCCAAATTCACAGGCTGCAGACTTCCCAGTTCACAGGCTAAGCACAGTTGCGATTTGGAGGGTAGACTGCAGACTTTGCAGACTGCACGAACGAGCGTTAATGTGGACGGTCCACCATTTGGCACACTTCCTGGTTGCATCAGACACTCTCGCTTTTCTGTCAGGTAACAAAACAGTGTTCATGTCACGGTCACATTCATTTGTTTATTCTGTACAGTTCTGTGCTGTTACAGTAACAGTGCTTATGTAAAAGTCCAAGGTGAATGTACTGTACTTTCCTTTATTATTTCCACATTATACAACTATAAATCACTAGAAATTAGAGATCTAGGCAGATACCGGACCGGGAAACGAGGAAGGGAAAAAAGTTCAAACTCAAAAACAGCCGCAACAAAATCTTCCAACAACAAACTGAAAAACGTCTTGTGCAAGGGTGTTGTGGGCATATTTGACCCAAACCAGTTGCTGGGACCAGGTTTAGGGGCTGGAGGACCCAAGACAACAAAGGGTGGCTTCCATATCTATGATCAGTCCAAACAAGGAATGAATGGGTCTCTAGTCAGAAGCACAATGTTGCGACAACACAGCTCCCACACCAATATCAGAGGCATCCACCTCCTCTGTTGTTCGGGGTCAGGCAGCTGGAGAAGAGGGGCAGTAGTGAAGAGAGTCTTCAGGGTTTCAAAGACTTGACTGACCAGGGGATTCCAGGAGAAAGTGAAAGTGTAGGAGAGGTCAGGGCTGTGAGGGGAACTGCGAGGGTGCTGTAGCCCTGAATGAACCTCCGATAAAAATGAGCAAACCCCAGGAAATGTTGGAGCTGCTTCCTGTTTTCAGGGGCGGGCCAGGCAGAAACAGCTGAGACCTTGGCGGGATCCATCTGTAAGCTCCCCTGAGCTACAATGTAACCCAGGAATGAGACAGAAGATTGATGGATCTCACATTTCTCTTGATGAAGAGCAAGTTCTCCATGAGCTGTTGCAGGACTGCCCTGATATGGTGAATGTGTTCTTCTAGAGACTGGGGGAAGATGAGAATGTCATACAGATAAACAAACACAATAGTTCAACATATCACGAAGGACATCATTTACAAATGCCTTAAAGACCGCCGGTCAACAGCATCACCAGATAGTCATAGTGGCCTGTGGGGGTATTGAATGCAGTCTTCCACTCATCTCCCTCTCGGATGCGGACCGACCTCACCAAGGTCATGGTACTCGGATGGAACCTTTGAGAGATCAGGTAGGTTAGAAGGAGGGTGAGAGTGACAAGGATCAGCTGCCTGTGTAAGGCAGACTTGCTGACAAAAGGGACTCCTCCCACAGATAACACTTGCTGACCAGTGGATATGTGGGTTATGGCGACAAAGCCATGGAAAGCCCAGGATTAGAGGGATGCGAGGAGAGGGCAAGACATGGAATTGAATGGTCTTGTGGTGATTTCCAGATATCAGTAAATCCACAGGCACATTTTGGTGAGTGAGCACAACTGGCCAGCTAACTCCTCATCAATGATTTTTGCGTCAGCGCCGGAATCGATTAACGAGGACAAGGCTTGGGGGATCTCAGGTAGAAGGATCTTAACATCTGCTAAAGCGGGCCTTCATACGGACGTCGATGGAGAAGTCAAACATGGAGTGCTTTCCCTGACATAGACTTAACAGTCTGCTAGCATTAGCAGAGTGAGCGCTATGCCCGAAGACCTTGAGCAACTCCACAGAAAAAGCCTCAAACGAGGCACAGATAGGGGTCCTTCTATCCCACTCGGCCGTGCCCCACAGTCTTGCTCTCCCTGTTAGCTGATTGATGGTGAATGCCACCTTAGCCCCCTCAGAAGCGCAGGTGATAAGTTGCAGGGCAAAAAAGAGGTTGAGACAGTTGGTTACAACCCTCAGGCTCACCGGCATAACGTGCATGGGCTCCGATGCGTGGTTCAGATACTGGGTGCCGGGAAGGAAGGGAGTCTGTAGGTGGGGGTGATTTTGGGGCTGGGCTATCAGGTGCTAACTGGGCGATGGCGGCGGATAATTGCTGCACCTGGCTCGCTAACGAGGACAGAGTCTGTTCCTGGGTGGAAGCTGTCTGTTTAACTTTGGCTGCCACTGATGCCAATAAGGCCTCATGATGCTGAAGCGCTCCCTCAATGTGCTCAAAACGGTTCTGGGGGGGTAATGTGTGCTGAGTCCATGTTTTGGTCAGATTGTACTGTAACGGGGAGTAATATGGACCCAAATGCAACACACAGGACAACATTTGAGATTTAGGCAGATGCTTTATCAGACAGGGGAAACGGGGAAGGGAAAAAAGTACAAAAGTACAAAAAAGTACAACTCAAAAACAGCCGCAACAAAATATTCTTCAATTGAATCTTAAACATACTGTAGGTAACTCAGGGCCTACAAAAATCCACAAAAAAATATTCCAACAACAAACTGAAAAACGACAAGTCAGCTTGGACATTACCAATGGGGCAAACTGGAGGCAGGGACAAGAACGGGCAGAGTCAGCAACAGGAGACAAGAGCCAGAGAAACATCCGATAGTGAGGAACAATCAAAGAGGAGAGGGGCATGCTTTATCACCTCTTGTGATGAACAGGTGTGGGTGGTTGAGGCTGATTGGGGTCCAGATTGGCTAGGAGTGGCAAGGGGTGATGCGTTCAGGGAAGAAGGGAGAAACCGGTGACTGCTGGCAAACCATGACACAGTGACCCGGTCCTGAATAAAGCGGATGGATGGGTGGAGTTGGGACATGACTGTTTTGTGAGTGTTGACCTGAAGGCCAAAGGACCTATAGAGCAGGGAGATTGTGTTTAGGGCCTGCTGCAGAGACTCAGGGGTGTGTGCCAGGATTGCAATCTGCGGACTGTAGCTCATAGATATGGCAAGTACAGTCGTATGAAAAAGTTTGGGCACCCCTGATCATTTTCAATTTTTTCCTTTATAAATCATTGGTTGTTCGGATCAGCAATTTCAGTTAAATATATCATATAGCAGACAAACACAGTGATATTTCAGAAGTGAAATGAAGTTTATAGGATTTACAGAAAGCGTGCAATAATTACTTAAACAAAAGTAGGCAGGTGCATAAATTTGGGCACCCTTGTTTTTTTATTGATTTGAATACCTTTAGCACTAATTATTGGAACACGAAATTTGTTTGGTAAGCTCATTGACCCTTGTCCTACATACACTGGTGAAGCCAGTCATGAGAAAGGGTATTTAAGGTGGTCAGTTGCAAGTTGTTCTCCTCTTTGCATCTTCTCTGAAGAGTGGCAACATGGGAGCCTCAAAACAACTGTCAAATGACCTGAAAACAAAGGTTGTTCAACATCATGGTTTAGGGGAAGGATACAAAAAGCTACCTCAGAGATTTCAGCTGTCAGTTTCCACTGTGAGAAACATAGTGAGGAAATGGAAGACCACAGGCACAGTTCTAGTTAAGGCCCGGAGTGGCAGGCCAAGAAAAATCTCAGATAAGCAGAGGCGAAGGATGGTGAGAACAGTCAAACCCACATACCAGCTCCAAAGACCTACAACATGATCTTGCCGCAGATGGTGTCACTGTGCATCATTCAACTATTAAGCGCACTTTGCACAAGGAGATGCTGTATGGGAGAGTAATGCGGCAGCAGCCTTTTCTGCGCACATGCCACGAACAGAGTCGCTTGAGGTATGCTAAAGCACATTTGGACAAGCCAGCTTCATTTTGGAATAAGGTGCTGTGGACTGATGAAACAAAATTGAGTTATTTGGACATAACAAGGGGCGGTATGCATGGCGGAAGAAGAACCAGCATTCAAGACAAACCTTGCTACCCACAGTAAAATTTGGTGGTGGTTCCATCATGCTGTGGGGCTGTGGGGCCAGTGCAGGTACGCAGGTCGCATGGATTCCAGTCAGTATCAGCAGATACTGACGAACAATGTTCAAGAATCAGTGACAAAGTGGAAGTTGCGCCGGGGCTGGATACTTCAACAAGACAACGACTCTAAACACTGCTCACATTCTACTAATCAGGCATTCATGCAGAGGAACAAGTACAACGTTCTGGAATGGCCATCTCAGTCCCCAGACCTGA
>CAAKHB010002848.1:38486-61951 GCA_901007665.1 Aeoliscus strigatus | reverse complement strand
CCATAATAAGAGCATTTATCTACTTGTGTCTTATCTTTTATTCAGAGTTATTTTCCTTTGGGACAGAAGCCAAACCAACTAAGAACACTGGTGTAACTTCCTCAGGTAAGCATGCGCACAAGAAGATAATAAGTTGTTGTAGTTTTTGTCTAAATGGAACGATACTTGGGTTCTATGGGATCTGATTTGATTCACAGAAGCAGATCGACCCGCTAATACGTCAACAACAAGAGAACCTCCAGATCTCAACAAGACTGTCGGTCAGTTTTTTGAATTCGCTCAAGCATTCTGTCAATCTGACAACTTCATTCTGCTGTCACCTTCAGCTCGGTCAAACAAACGATCTGTGTGTGGAGGAAATGCAGTTGCACAGTACGACTGGAAGACCTTGAAAATATAATTGTAGTTGTCTGGGTGCAATACAAAAAATGTTAGATTGAGAAAACAGCAGCAAGGATGCAGCTATTTTGGGGCAAACAGTTAAACCAGATCACATTAGCTGTATAAATAATCTAAATGTTGTGCCAGAAAACTTTACCCTTGGCCACAGAAATCATTTAAAAAGGACTGTATGGCTTCCTATGAGATCTGGTCAGGTCAAATTATCAAATTATCAATAATCTGTTATTGATCATGTTTGGATTAATAACATAATCCCATCAGCAATTAGCTTTCAGAGAAAATTATGGCGAGAACAACTGTGTCATCTTCAAACAAAAGAAACAATTTACAACCTTGTGCTGTCAGAGCGACTCTCAAGGAAACCTGTTTGGGAGCCTTCACAAATACTGGAACTGCTCGTTGCAAACGTTTGGTTTGGATAACTTTAGATAATACAGAAAGTCCTTCAGTTGCATCAGTATCTTGTTAAAGCACACAGCACTGTAAGATGTGTTGTGTATTCCTGCAGTTGGACCAGATACATTTTTCAGAGTTAATGTCACACTGGGTATGATGGGTGACCCTACAGACCCAAAGGAAACCATTAGGAAATGGGTAAGACAACACTACAAATGCACTTTGAAACTTTTTATCTTTTCACACTGTATTTTTCTTCTGGAAAGCTGAAAGAAAAACTGGAGGTGAACGACACCATGGTTGTGCTGAACCTCATCATGATGGAGAAAGTTTGGAGGTGTGTCCCACTGCATTATTTAACTGTTATACTACTACAATCAGGCTTATTTTTCATTAACAGTCCTCTCTGTTTTTATCATTTCAGGGACAACAATAATGGACTGCAGGTGAATGTTTATTTCATAGTAGTGCCATGACAGACAGCCCAAAGTGAACTTTATTTTATTCTACAGTGATTATGGTTAATACTGGACTATTTATGAAGTAAATTTGGCAACAATAACAAACACTCTGATTTCTTCTATTTCAGATTTCCCAGAACCAACAGAATGAGTAGGTAACAGTAAGCCAATTCTGAATTCTCTGTAGTTGGATGAACTGACGTTTACATACATTTTTCATCAACAGATATGATTGTAGCTTCCACATTCAGGAACTCAACAGGAACAACATTTCAGAAATCAAAATGTTTGTTAATGCTGCCTTGAAGGCAACGTATGAAGATGACTCCGTTGTTATTCAAACTGCAGATGTGGTGATCAAGCACATAGGTATGTTGGATTTCTGAACACAAAGAAAAATGTGGTTTCAGTGGTCAACGTGCACTGTTTCTCTTCCAGAGCCGGAAAATTGTTTAGAAGAAATTACCGCAACAGTATATGGAGAATACATTTGGGCAGAAACATTTCCTCAAGTCAGTCAAGTCATGGGATGCAGAAAGCCCCATTCACAAAGAGCTTCCAGGCATTGGTAAGATATGACCCTTGGATGTTTAACCTGTAAATATACTCCATTAGATCTGTTTGTTTCCATAGCGACAGCTCTGCCGTTTCAAGCTGTCGCATCACCCCGAGACTCTGACGCCACACATACAGTAACTTTGATAGCTCTCTGTCCACCGGCATCTCTGAGCAAAAATCTTTTTCCCTCCAGTGAACACTAATAAGGTTTCCCATTCCTCCTTAAATCATCTCGAGCCTACTACATTTACTATTTTTATCAGTCAAGGGTCAATGACTGATGTGATTTCTTTGGTCTGTTAATGAAACACTGGATTTATTATGATTAAGATTTAAATCTAATTATATGAGAGGATTTTTTTTTAGCTTTAGTTGTGTGAATTTTTATTTCTCCCTGCTGTTTGGGATGAGAAAAAAAAATAAATCACATTTTTGATTGTGTATATGTTGTATATATTGAATATGTATAGCACTTTAAAGAAACCCTTTACCAAAAAAATCATGGTGCTGAAATATAATGTCCTCATATGTGTACGCAGGGCCTTAGGAGGTTAAATCACATTCATTCATTTTCTGCCGCTTAATCCGGTTACGGGTCACAGGTGTGGAATCTATCCCAACGGGCAAAGGGCGGGGTACACCCTGGACAAGTCACCAGCTCATCGTAGGGCCACATGAAACACAGACAACCACTCACACAAACACACGAGGACAATTTATAGTGACCAGTTAACCTCAGCATGCTTTTGGAGGTGGGAGGAAGACAAAGTACCTGGAGAGAACCCACACAGACACAGGGAGAGCATGCAAACTCCACATAGAAAGATCCCAGGTTAGAAACAAGTTTTCAATGTATTTTTTCTTCTCTCTTCAGTGAGTTACACATCGAAACTGACACAACAAGCTGGGCGTCTCCTAATATGACAAACTGCCTTCCACTGGTGACAATTTCAGACCTTGATAATGTCACGGTCACAACTGGTAATAATAATCACATTTAAAAATAAGGCAAATTTCTTGGAGTGAGCCTTTCTTGTGCTTTCTGTGTCCCAGCAAATCCATCTACAGTTTTTCTGGTTTGCAGATAACGCAGCAGAAGTTGTGGGCATGATTCAGGATCTTGTAAATGATCAGCTGGGCAACAACGCGGAGCTCACGTCCTCTGACCTGGACACAGTGGTGAAAAAGCTCAATCAAGCGGTTGAGATCAGCGTCGTCAAACCGGCTGTCGGCACGCAAATCATCAATATTGTCGCTGATATCTTGCTTTCTAAAACAGATGTCACTCCAGTGGCTGGCGTGTGAGTGGAGACGAATAAAAACCGGTTCCGTTTAAGAGATTCATTTTAAGAAATCAATCCGTCTTTCCTGTCGGACAGTGTCCTCAACCTGACGGACATGATGGGGAACAAAATGGATTTTCCAGGTGAATCTAAAAGTGTGACAGCCCCCTCAGTGGCCCTGTCCATGATCAACATAGTTCCAGATGGATTTAGTGGCCTCACCTTCAGTGTGTCCTCCACCTCATCAGTCCAGCACCCAAAGGTAAAACACCCTGAAAGCTACAATAAATATTCAATAAGATCCTTTCTGTTTTCTTGACTTCCAAAATGGTTCCACATGGCCTCCTTTGGTGAAGGTGATGGTTAATAAACAGACGCGGTGGCCTCAGACACACACACACACACACACTTCAATAAGCCAGCAAACTACAAATCAGCAAACACCAGACTCACAGTCAATATGTGTTAAATGTCTCATTATTTTGTACTTCAGGTTTTTCTCAACCAAAGCTTCATGGGTGAACCGCTCCCAGGCACTGATGCAACAATCTCTCTGCCTCCTGCGATGCACGACTTCCTCCAGCCTGGAGGGAGTCGTGTTCAGTTCCAGTTTTATGCAACAGACGACCTGTTCCAGGTACAGTCACATGAATCTGTCCTCCACGGTTTCATTGTTCCAGGATATTCTCCTGCTTGGTCAACTTTCCAGATGGACTGGAAGAAACATTTTATGTGCATCATGCTTTTAATGAGACATTCAGGGTCTTGCAGATAATGCAATGTTAGCTTAGCACAGGCCAAAGATGAAATGTCAAATGACTGATAAGGTTGATTATTTGTCCGTGAATGGAAACAACTCTTCTACAGGACCCACGAACAGCCAACACAACACACAGCACCCTGACGTTGAACTCGTATGTAGTATCTGCGAGCGTCAACAACAGCCATGTCAACAATCTGGAGGACAAAGTGCTGGTGACTTTCAGCCATCGAACACCCACACAGGTTTGAAATTCTTACTTTGTCACTCAACTTTAAAAAAAATTGTGCATTTTATCTCAATTTCCTCATTACATTCTCGTTTTCATAGCCAGGTGACAAGCTGCAGTGTGTGTTTTGGGACTTCCAGAGAAATGGTGAGTTGTTTATCATTTATTCTTTCCGTTGTTTTTTTTCCGTCTGTTTATGGGAAATCAATAAAGCCTTTTATGCAGAAGTTGTGTGATTGCTGCTGTGTGCATCAGGTATTATCTATCTTGTGGGGACTATTTAAATAGGCACATGGAAACAAATCACAATGAGCTAAACAATGAAAGTATTTCAGGGTTTAAACCTATTATACGTTTAGAGTGAGGTTAGTTTTGGCTTAAATAATTCTCCATAGATGTCAATATTATGTCGTGTGTGTGTCGCAGGTGGGCGCGGTGGTTGGAACAGCACAGGCTGTGTAATCCACAGTGTGTCGCCTCATCAGACCAGCTGTCACTGTAATCACCTCACACATTTCGCTGTGCTCCTGGTGAGTCACTCGTGTACTTTTTTTACAATGTGAATCAGAAAAAAACAACAACCTGCAACAGCATACAGTCTGGTCAGAGTATTTATCTGCTGATGAAGCAGCGGATATACCAGTTGTAGATGTCAACTGTGTTGTTTGTCTGCACAAGGACGTGTCCAGAGTGCCCATTAGTGATGCAGACAGTCAGATTCTGACGGTGATCTCTTATGTCGGATGTGGGCTTTCCTCCATATTTCTGGGCATCACTCTTCTTACCTATCTCACTTTTGAGTAAGTCATTCATCAAACATTGTATAAGCTCAAAACATTAACTTCATCTTTTTTGATGACAAATGGTATGAGTCACTCATCATCTGTCCACATAACAAGTTTATGGACATTCTCCAAGACCAGTTTATTTCAGTTGATTTGAATTCATGACTTTACACAATAAAAGTCTGAGGTTTAAGCAGTGAGGAGGATTCTTGGAAATAAGTCAAGCACAGATCAAAATATTATCTGGAGTATGTAACCATCATTTGCAATGTTGTTTAAAGAACTGTCAATAGAAAGCTGCTAATTTTCATTATTAATATTGTGTGCGATTTGTTTGCTTAAACAGAATTTTAAGATGAGTTACATTATGGTCGTTCCTTCTTTGCTTATATTTAACAGCTGCATGATTTTGACTGAATTCCTCTATTATCACCTTTCACGTTCAGAAAGCTGCGGCGGGACTACCCCTCAAAAATACTCATCAACCTGTCAGCCGCGTTGCTGGGGTTGAGCTTGGTCTTCTTACTTGACTCCTGGCTCTCGTCCTTTTCCAACTACGGACTGTGCATTGTCACTGCCGCAACACTGCACTACTTCCTGCTGGCCTCCTTCACCTGGATGGGCCTGGAGGCCGTGCACATGTACCTCGCTCTAGTCAAAGTCTTCAACACCTACATCCCTTCTTACATCCTCAAGTTCTGTGCCGTCGGGTGGGGTGAGGCAACGAGAAACGTTTGTCAGGAGCAGTGAAGGGCTCCGAAGGATTCAACCTGTAACATTTCAACCACTAGATGGAAATAAACGTCAATGTTAAATTTCACGGCAGCCATTGCCACTGACTAGTCCATCCACAATCACTGTTGGGATAAATCACAGGTTTTTCGAAAAGAAACACCCTTAGCTGATCCAGACTCTCAAATGTTCTTGCAGGTGTTCCATTGTTCATCGTCTGCCTGGTACTGGCCATAGATAAAGACGCTTACGGCAGTGCTTTGCACAAAGAAGCTGCATTGACGCTTCAATCCACTGACCAATTGTAAGTCCTCCATCATGAGAAGAAAACAATTATGTTCCTATCTATCTTTATCTGAGAAATTGTACAAATATATCAAAGAGGATGTGATAATATCGGACAGCACAGACGTCAGTACACACTGTCTAACTCTCTCTGTACCTGTGTTATCTCAGCTGCTGGCTCCAGGATGACGTTTTCTTCTACGTGACGGTGGTGGCATTTGTTCTTCTTATCCTCCTGTGCAACATCGCCGTGTTCACTGTGGTTCTGATCCAGATCAGACAGACTAGGGCCAATAAGCCGTCAGCAAACAAACGTAGCTCTGTGCACGACTTGAGGGCAGTGGCCAGTCTCACAGTGCTGCTTGGCCTGACGTGGTCCATGGGCTTTTTCTCCTTTGGGCCTGGCAGGGTGGTGCTGCTCTACCTGTTCTCCATCTGCAACACTCTACAGGGTAAAAATAAGATTTCAGCCACGTATACACAGAGCACGGGTCTTCTTCTGTACTCCAATGCATTCGGGCACTTTATCCGTTCTCCAGTGTGTCTGCTGTTCTGTCCTACAGGTTTCTTTGTCTTTTTCTTCCACTGTCTGATGAAAGAGAACGTGAGGAAACAGTGGAGAATCCACTTGTGCTGTGGACGTTTGCGGCTGAGTGATTATTCAGGTAACGATGGACTGGAGACATCATGCTGCTGCCGATCCAATGTGAGATGGGATTCAGACGTGTGTGCTCTCCTTCGTCCTTTCTGTTCAGACTGGAGCCGCACTGTGACAGCTGGTGGCCGCAGGCAAAATCTGATCAACTCGGACTCTGTTGCCTCTGACAGCACAACAACCACCACCAGAGTCTCAGACTCCTCCACGGGATGAAGTCACCACAGGGGGGTGTGAGAAGACCCCTGTCAGTGTAAAAATCAGATGTGGTCAGAGAGGGTGAAACCCCTCTTTGTGTGGTAGGGCAGCGAAAGAGGAAGGGAGCAGATGACGTGAAAATTAAATTGTTGTAAATTGGTGTTCCCAGTGTCTGAAGCCTTTATTAGAAACATAAATACATTTAATAAACTTGGTGAATGAGGGTTTAGGGAAGAAAATGAATCCAATAATGTTATTTGCGGTGTATGTGTGTATTCAGGTGTTTCTTCTGACATACGTTTGTCCTTCCACTGCAAATCTATTCATGTTTCCCTCACTTAGATGACGATGCAGCAATAAATAATTTTCATGTGATGAAACATCAAACAAGTGCAATCATTTTCTTTCTTTACACTAAAAGTTACTGACACAAGAAAAACAAAACCTGGAGTTGTAATGTCATTTCTTGTTAAATACTAAAATCAACTATTGACAGAAACCCAGAATTTTAAATTGTAATTCTAATTTGAGCAGACCGGACTGAAGCTGCTTCCACAGCAGTCTACAGTCTTCCCAAAGACTGGAAAGCACTGGAAGCTGAAGGAACAATGTCCCAGTGGTGAGCTAGGGGCCCGAACTGGATCCAGGAACAGATGGTATACTACAGTAGAGCTTATAGAGGACACACACAGAAGAGGAGGATGTTTGGTCAGTCAGTCGATTTAAGGTTTCACACTGACTTCACTGCCAGTAAACTGTCATGTCAGAGGGTTCTTTTTGTTTTGTTTTTGTTCAGAGCTGAACTCACAGCTAACAGCACAGCTGATTGCAGGTCAATCAGTGAATCAAATCACATAATTCAAAACTTCTTGGGGGAACAGCGATGTGATGAATCGACAAATACCCTTTGACTTGTCAGGTGAAGCCATTTGCTCAAAGCGCTATCATCAAGAGCGTTTATCTTTTCTATCTCCAAGTTTAGTTAAAAGAGCCGCAGATGCAGAAGCAAGCTTGATTAAATATGATGTTTTTGTTTTGTCAACAAATCATTGTGCTGAGTTTGTGTTGGTCTCTCAATGTCATCAACAGTCAACTGTTTCCTTCAATTCAGAGAAGCACTTATTGGTGAGTGTAACAGAGGAATGTTCAAAGTGACTTGCAGATTCTGGATGAACTCGCTGGATGACATTCTGTTCATAGCTGTGACGCCTCACACACCCTCGCAGTCTTACATGTTAGGTTACTCCTGGCAGATCTGAGAGGGAAATGTTTTGTCTTTAGATGATAAGAGGGAAGAGTGGGCTCCTGACTGATGATCAAACTGGAACATCCCAATATTTGTGGCTGCCACTGATGCAGGTAGACACGCCGGCTTCCATACACAGCTCAATGCAAGGACGTACTCGCTGATCATCTGCCATCAATCACTGGGTCAGGTTGGACTTGTGATGTAAGTTTAAGATTCTCCTTTTATACGAGTGTGTGATGAATAACGCCTGATTTTCTACAGTATTTCAACTGAATGTTGAGGAGAGCTGATGAATATGAACAGCATATTTCACTGCTTTCATGGTGGTTATGCTTTATGACTTATGTTTACATACAAGGTGCAGTTTGCATACGACTTTGGAAACTCAATTTTTCAAGATGTCTGTCAAATGTCTGTCTCACTACAATGGGTCCTTCAAAAAGCACATGGTGGCTACGCGTTAGCACCTTTTGTGGCAGCCCAAAACTGACTATTGATGTGGGATAATAACTGAAAACTCCAAAAACATTTGTATACATTTGTATACTTACTTATTTTCATGTCTGTATGTATGTTGTCGGCCAACAATACAACCTCTGAGCATTTGTCCCTGTTGTTGAATTATCAATTCTCTGGATGAAATGATTAACAGACCTGACTTACTATAATTTAATATAAATCATTCTTCTAATTCTTCTAATCAATCATTTTACTGATCTGTGTATATGTAAGTATACTGACACAAATTTCCAATGAAGCACTTACATTTATTCTAATCTAGGATTGCAGGATATTAACGTAAAAAAAATCTAATTGATCATCAATTAGATTTTGTTGATTTGATTTTTGATTTGAGCTCATATTAGAAATAATAAATGTGTCATAATTGTTTATGTTGTGTTGTAAGCTTGAGTCAGTGAACAAAGCAAAATCCTACGCTGTTTTTAACACTGAATGATCTGTTGAATCATTGGTATCAGTCTCGACTGACCCATGGAGGAGAAGGCAGACGATCCCATCGCAGTGAAGGTGGAGGAGCATTCTCAGTGTGTCATCCTGACCTACTTCCATGGAGACATTGGCAGCATGGTGGATGCTCACTTCAGCCGGGCTCTCAGTAAAGTCTGCAGGGCCAAGGCTCAAGCAGTGAGGACGAAGAAAGTCCGCAAGTCAATCAAACAGGGTGAGTGAGGTCACTTTACTGACTTTAATCTGGGAATGACCTCTCACTGTAGGGGGGGGTTTGTATACCCTGCAGAGGAAACCAGCGCCTGCCGAGCCGCTGTGCCATACCCGGGCTCACAGCTCCCTGCGCTGTCAGCTCGTCACTTGACCATCGGCCCAGCAGACGAGCCACCTGTGCCGTGGCACTCCCTGGTCAGCCGGGCAGGAGAAGGCCCGGGGCTGCCGCCGGCTTCATACACTATGTCCCAAGAAGGGCTGAGCGTCACTGGAGAGCAGTGTGCCACGTCCCTGCTCAACCTGCTGCATAGTGACCGCACGGAGATGGGGCCTAGCATGGCCTCCAGCTCCAAGCCAGAGCTGCTTCCCAGCTGGATGGTGCCCCAAGGGTTCCGAGACTCTGTGGACCTCACTGGAGGCTTTGAAACTGGTGAGTGTTAAGCTGTTATGGTCATGTTTTAATTTGTTGGTTAGCGTTTAGTCGCATTTGAAGTCATAAGCAAGTCCACTGTATATAAGTGTACCCGATGTCCATAATAATCATCTAGGCATTCTGTACTGGACCGTCATTTCTCCATAGATTGCCAGCATATATTTATCGAGAAATGTAGTTAAATGAAGTTAAACAAGTTAAAAAGGAAAATGTGTTTTGAATCTTGACCCAGTAAAAGTTTGCCTCCTGCATCGGTTATATGTTTCATTGTTTCTCTTGTCTCGTCTCATTCTGAATTATCGGAGGACCCTTTACGTCTGTTTTTGCGTCCTCTCCGCTAAAATAAAGGCACCACCTAGTGATGCCACAATCTTTACAGTTTTAGTCCTTATTCAGAGCATATTTTTATTAATATTCATATCAATTTCTTGGAGTCCTGGTGTTATAATAAATTCTTGGAAACGTCGGTATCATGATCAGTAGAAACATTAGATGTGCACTAATGTTTCTATTAGAATAGTCAGTGCGCTAAGTGTCATAAGATAACTTTTGTTGTGAATTGGTGTTATATAGCTAAAATCTGACTTGATATGTCCAGACTTATCATTCGTGTGTTCATTACTGATTTGTCTTGGTAACTAATGCTATTTTCCATGTAATTTGGACACATTTTGAGAACTGTTGCTACATTACTTACGCATGTAGGCTGCCCAGGAATGTACCCACGTTGTGTCCTCAATATGTTCTCTCTCTGTCAGGACGGCGCCTGGACAAGAAGGACTTGTACTGGTACTGAAGAGACGCTGGCAGTCAGAGCAGAGACATAAGAACTTCTCCGCACATGGCTGAGATGCTACGAGGCCACCTGGCCTCTCAGTTTGCTCCGGCCCATTAGATGGTTTTCCATCTGAGAAAACAGAAGGAACATTCCCTTCCTTGTCGAGTCCATGTTTCAAGGAAACAATCAGCTCGCTGTAATTAGAAGGAAGAAAAACCTTCTGACAGGGAACTCTCTCTGACAAACCTGTTCTTCAACTCTCATTCTTCTTCCAAATCTCTGAGCGTTGTAAATGTTGCTGTTCCCCTTCCAGTGAAGTTGGATAAAGGGCATTTTCTTCCTCTTCGTGGGCCAGCAGGAGTAAACAGACCAGTATTAAGTTGAACTGTGAACACTGACAGCCTCCTGACTGTGTAAATGTTTGTGTTAATATCCCTGGTTTGTCTGGTGACTTTTTGTTGTCATGTAAATACACAAATAAACATATAATGACTCTGTAATCTTTATATAATCATATATAAACTTGATTAAATCACTGCCCTTCATGCAAATTAGACCTATTTCTTCTGATCCAAGCTGTCTGGACAGACATTGTCACGTAACCTTTCACACTGAACAATAGTGACACCTGATGGACATATTGTTCTCCCTGTTTAAATACCTTACTGCATATTTCATCAGATTAATCCAACAGCTTATAGTGATTGAATATATGTGATAAAATTAAATAGAGAGTTCTATATTATATGTATTGTTCTTTGGAAACATGAAACATGGTGTTGACCATTTCAGTGTTACTTTCAAAGTTGCCAACTGAACACTTCTATCACCTGGAGGTGTCATGTGGATGTGAGTTTTACCTACATTCATACAAAAACTGTTTGCTAGGACACACATCATCTCCCTCCCAAATGTCCTCGGCTCTTTGCACCTTCATTCCCCATCCACATGTCCTGGTTCATTAAGGGAGGAAAAGCAGGTTGTTAAAGTAGCATAACGGACGTGTGGTTTGACATGTCTTTCATAGCTGAGGGAACATCTTTGCACCTTGAGTCTAATGAGGAAGGTCGCGTTTTATTCTGACTCCACAACGACGTGAGGTTCCTCCTGCAGCGAGAACAAAATGTGGTCAATGAGGATTTTCACGTACACATACATTAACTGACTGTGGTCTTTTTCTTCACATTAATGCTTGCTGTTGCTTTTTTACTCTTTCCTGTTGTGATGTGTGCTGCCTTCCACAGTCTCTCATACAGTCCTTTGAGTGAGCAATAGGTGGCGCTGCTGAACCCTCATCCAGGTCCCACATGTTATGTTATCTGGTTCAGCCCACATTCATTAAACTGACAAAATGAAAGATATTTATGTCTAACAAATGATTCATATTTATATTTATAGATTAATATTCCCTGGTTATGCAATATCAGTCAAATATAAAATTCAGTCATCTCTGTGAATATGATGATGGAGAGCACTGTCTAACTAACTTGATGAATTTATTGATTATTAAATACTCTTATTCATCTTGTGAGAAATACCTCATCAAGGTTTGCACACATATGATGTGAGTCCCACCGTGGACCAAATTAACCACCAGTACAATGAACAAGTTTCCTCCCAGTGATTAACCAAGTATCTCTGATCCTGATTCCGAGTGTGATCCATCTGTGGCACATGAGTCTATGAAGCTCTCACCACCTGCTTCTTTTGGGGGAATCATGGTGTCAAGATCTGCATTTCTTTGCAGCTTCCATCCACTGTCTGCCACAGATGGAGGGATCATGTATGTCCACATGCTATGGCTGAATTATTGATGATACTGTGCAAATATGAGTCTCTCCCCATTTGGTGCTGCATCAACCATGGCTGGATGAACAAATGGGCTGATGAGACACTCGGCCCAGGGCGGAGGTGCTGGATCAACCGGTGCATTTTATAAGCTGTAGTGCTTCAGCTGAGAGCAAGAGGGTTTGGAGGATGGAAGCACTATCCAGTAATTGGAAATTTACATGTTTTATTACTCCTTTCACACACAGAATGTGTAGAGTGCTTTAAGGTGGAAAAGCACTATAAATGTGAAAAAGACAAACATGCATGTACATTTTCCACCACAACGCACAGGAAAAATAAATAAAAACAGGAAACGATGCTGATAAGGAACAGTGTGATGATTCGTTTCAGTCTTTCAGGTGTTTGTGTTTTGTTTCCACCTGGACGACACTTCTCCATCCATGTAGGAGTACATCAGATGGATGTGGAAGTTTTTGACAGAAAATATACATATTGCATCTTACTGTGTTAGTTGGGCTTGTTGTTTGCTTAAAGATGTTCACCACTCATCCGAGAAGCTTCATCGGTACTGAACTGATTGGTGGGGAGTTCTGCTATGCTAAGTCTGGGTCGTTGGGTCCTCCTCCATTGTTGTCAGAGTCCTCTACATACATATTGCATCCTTTCAGGATTTTTGGGTGCCTGCAATCAAGACGCAACGGGAAAAAAGCTGAAGTGATAATACCAAGTCCAAGATCGACAGAATTTTTCATTGATTGTTAGGTTCTGTTTTTTCTGATTCACACTGAACTCGCCGGCCAGTCCTGTCCATGTTGAGTCTTCTGATCTGTGGATGGTCTGAGCAGGGATTAGAGGCTTCCTACTTTGGCCTGCTCCTGCAAATCTCCTGTGTGTATTACAACATTTGTCTTAGTCAGACTCAACTATCATAAGCTCTGGAGCAATTCTGGTTTCTCCCCCATTTCCCACTTTTTGTACTAATGGTGATTGAAGTACAGAGTCCTGTCTTGCATAAACTCATCCATGTTTAAATGTCTTCCTTCAGTTTCTTGTCTGTGACCCAATTTCAGTCAATTGATTACAAAGTGCTTTACGTGGGAGGAGGTTCCTACTGGTCTCATCAGCAAGGCAGCAGCTATTCTTCCTGGGGTCAACCACTGGCTTTGGCGTTGTAACTTGTCTGATATGATATAATACAGTGATGACCGTGGACCAGTAGCATACACGATAATATAAACTGCCGTGGGAATGTAATTATCTAATTGATGTTTTTCATTGAAGATATCACTCTCTAATCATGAGTTCTTCTTTGTTGGTTGGTTATCTCCCAGACACAGGGAGAGCATGTAAACTCCACACAGAAAAGCCCATAAAGTCTTTACATCTCTCTCTGCTGATTTAAAAAACAGGAAATGGAAGTGGTCAGCCGACAGAATTTGTTTCAATTTATTTATTTGTTCCCTTCGTGAAAGTGCACAGCAGTCAATTGCAAAATGAATATATAAAATCACAATACATGCTTCAAATCAGCACTTTTCATGAATTGAAAGGAGCAGAAAGAAGAATATGATTCTTGAATAAAACAAAGAAAATCCAACTCAAAAGGACAAATGCCAATTACAGGCATGTTTGATTCTTTCTCCGCTTTAAAGGGCTCACATGGCGTCTGGGGTGTAAGCAGCACAGACCCAGGAATGGAAGATGCTTTGGCTGCTGTGGATTTCAAGGGATTCTTATGAACAATTTCGTTCCACTGTATCTCTGTTTCAAACACAAGATTGGCAGCAGTCGTGAAGGAGGGAGAAAAGACGTGCTTCATCCAATGTCAGCAGGTCGTACAGACCATAATCCCTCTCCCTCTTCCTTTTATTCCATGTCAGGAATAATCTGGTTGATCTGAGGCCAGCAGTTATGTAGAATAGGAGGGAAGGGACAATTGGAAGAGTAGTGATTAGTGCCTGTCGAGTTGTAAATAAGCCACTAATGCTGATTGCAAGGGGGATATATTTGTGTGTGTGTGTGGGGGGGGTAGATTTTAAGAGACACCAGTGGCCATAGCAAAAGAGATTTGCAGATATTTCCCCTGTGTTGGCACAGTCAAAGAGCAAGATGATGCAAGAGAAGCACATTCTCAGGAACCAAACACAACAACAGGAATAAAGCAGACGTTATGTGTGGTGCTCAATTTGTGCAATACTGCAAAAAGTAAGTAGGAGATTACATTACCTACAACAATCCAACCCAAGGTTTTACACAATGCAAAATGCTTCACAATACAAAATGGTGTGCAGGTAGAAAAAAACCTGCTAGTAATAACAATCGGAACACAAGGTGACCCTGTTCTCAGATGTTGAGACAAAAACAGCAGCAGCAGAAGAAGACAAAGCCATTTACTGTCATTGTCATTGGAAAAAAGGTGAATTCAATTGTGTAATGCTTTAATTTCAGTGTATTATAATATAATAATCAGGTCTGGATTTGAGACTCAAAACTTGAAATCTACTTACACTGAGCAAATAAATACTGTGTGATGTTAAAGTTGACTGGACAAAAATAATAACAGAGGTGAGGGTCAACTTTAATTTTATTTCCAGTGACATGACTTTTGACCTGAACGACTTGATACTCTTCAACAACAAAATTAAAATCTCAGCATGATACTTAATTGATCATTGTAGATTACAAGTTTGGGTCAATCCACCAGCCGTGTGCAGATATCAATTCAACAGCAGTTGAAAACATGACTGGGACTCATCCAAATGGATGAACAGACTTGAGTTTACAGACTCAGGCAAAAATAATTACTTACGCAACTGGATGGGAGCAAATAACTCAGTTTGTGGGTGTTTAATAACAAGCACTAGCTGTAAAATGTCAAAGGCACGCTGTTGTTTTTGAATCTTTCAGACTGTTTGTACTTTGAAACTTGGAAACATGGAACAAATGAAAATGCTGAACAGGTGTGAAACTTTCTTTGTTGGTGACACACTTTGCAGTCTGGCAGAAGTGGCAGCAATGAATGTGAAACGCACCGCTTTGCAAAATCGTGCCAAACTCAAATCATTCTCTCCAGTGACATGTTTCCATTGCAACTTCAGTTTGGACACTCACTTCATCTGGCCCACATTTGGCATTAAAAAAAATCCAGTAACAGCAAGCTTCTCTTCTTCTTTTTTTTTTGGAGTTTGATTCATGTCTCAAAATAAGCCTGGAGAGAGGCCGTGCATTTTGGAAAAGGGGGGAATTTGGGGGATTTACTCACAGGCCATTGTGATCACAGGGACTCATTAGCATGACTGAAGAGATTGTGGGAGAGAGGAAGAAGAAATGAACGGGAGAGGAGTGTGTGTGTGTGTGTGTGTGTCACACAGATGGGGGGAGGGTATTTGCGCACATAGGGGTGCAGGGCATAAATAAGTGTGTTGGACCCTCGGTGAGCCGCAGCAGCGCGGGGGGCTCTGCAGGGTCCCGTCCAATCCTCCGCTACTTCGGCTATGGTCCTCCACGTCCGCGGCTCCAACTTCAGCACCACGGACAGCTCCCTCTCCGGGCCTGTGCAGGACTCCAGCGCGCCCCAGAGCCCGGGCGGGCTGAGCCGGACCGGGCACACGGTGGTGGCCGTCTGCCTCGGCTGCATCCTGGTGGCAGGAATCCTCAGCAACTTGCTCACGCTGCTCATCTTCGCCAAGTTCCGCTGCCTGTGGACTCCCATCAACGTGATCCTGTTGAATATCAGCCTCAGCGACATCCTGGTGTGCGTCTTCGGGACCCCCTTCAGCTTCGCGGCCAGTTTGCACGGCAGGTGGCTCATCGGAGAGTTCGGATGCAGGTGGTACGGGTTCGCCAATTCCTTCTTTGGTGAGTGTCATCTGTGTAGGGGAGCGACGAGAAGCTCTCTTAGGACTTTAGTTCAAGTGGTTTGGTGACTCGGTTGGACTGATGATGATGTAGGAAAGTGATGACAGAACTGTTCACGTGAGAAGAAAGGGAGTGTGAGCTTATTTTTATAGCGAAGTAAAGACATTCCAGCAGCTAAAAACATCATAGTTTGAAGTGTTTTATAACTTATCGTGGATCTCTTTTAGTCTAAAGTGTTGAAAACATGCAATAAATGCTTTCAACTGACATTTAATCACTCAGTTTTCTATTTCTGAACTTAAACATCATCATCATCATACAAAAGCCTGTTGTGTACTGAGCATTTCAGTATTTGTTGTTTTTTTCTCTTCATTATTTTACGAATTGACTGTGAAAGTTTCTGTTTACTTGAATAGGTTTGTGAGCGCGCGCCCGTTCATAACTCATTGTTCAGCACTTTGTGTTGTATTTTATGTATTAAAACTGTTATATTGAATATATGTATATAGATATTTCGCAAATCATATATTTCTTTGAGAAGGATCAAAAAAAAAAAAGAAGAAAAAAAAAGAAACGAAAGACAAGATGACTTGGGAACTTCGGACCCCCAAACTTGATTCGTCAGGAATGAGTGTGAATTACAAGTCAGATTTTCATGGCACTTATTATCTCACCTCTGTAAATCTTAATCAGATCTGTTCAATACATGAGGGAGTTCTAAGTGCAGTGTTTCTTTCTGAAATACAGTAAAAGTATCAAACAATATACAATGACACTTAAGACAAAGAATGAAAAAATAATATCAGAGATGGTTTTCATTTGAAAGATGGCAAAAATAAAACACAAGTGTTTGTTTTGGTTTTTTACCTTTAGACCAAACAAATATCTATGTATCACTAACAGAAATGTCCTCTTTTCATTTGGTGAGTAATTAAAAAACAATTGAAATGTCATTTTCTCCACCTGTCCCTCTAGTGTCTCAGTAAGGAACGTCTTTAAACATGTGTTACGTCCCATCAACCTGGACCAGCAGCAAAAAGACTTATATTAGTAATATTGCAAAATCTTAATTTGCTCAATGATAATAACAACTTTTTCACTGATTATCAGATGCTCAGCTCAAAGTATATTTTCTGACAATCTGCTCGGTTCACAGCAGGTGAACGGGAAGTAAACAGAGGTCCAGCTGGTCAAAGGGAAATGAATCACACTGCATCGTGCAGAAGCTGGTTTGTAGTTATGTGGGTCATTTGAAGTATTTGAAGTCCTTGTGGCAGGAGACTCCCCCAGCGGACAATCATGTTCAGAGATGTTTTGTTGCTGACCTGACCTGATTATTTCCATCTGCCCTTGAAGGGAGGAGGACCCTTTCCCCTAAGAATAAAAGCAACATTTCATGCCCTCTTTTTTCATGTCACTCTATTTTCTCCTTCAGGAATCGTGTCCATGGTGTCTTTGTCCGTCCTCTCCTACGAGCGCTACACGACGGTGCTGCATTCCTCCCAGGTTGACATCTCAGACTTCCGGAAGGCCTGGCTGTGTGTGGGAGGCTGCTGGCTCTATGCTCTCCTCTGGACGTCGCCCCCTCTTCTGGGTTGGAGCAGCTACGGGCCCGAGGGTCCTGGTACGACATGCTCGGTCCAGTGGCACCTACGTACGCCCAGCAGTATCTCATACGTGTTGTGTCTCTTCATCTTCTGCCTGCTGCTGCCCCTTCTACTCATGGTCTACTCATACAGCCGAATCCTGTTTGCTATCAGGAGGGTGAGTTCACAACTTGTTCCAAGGATTGTCCAACAAAAATATTGTTACTTGTGAACATTTTAAAAGCAGTGTTTAATTCTTTGTAACAAAGTGCTTTGGGTCCCACATGAAATTCATCATCTTCCACTTTCTCCTGCTGAGGGTCGCGGTTCATGCCCTGGAAGAGTCACCACTCCATCACAGGGCTAAAAACAGACAACCAATCACACTCACATTCACACCTGCAGGTTCTCTCCAGTCCTCCGGCTTCTCATGCCAGGTTAATCAGTTAATTATTCTTTATGCCGTGTTTATCCAGATAGTTATTCCGTTGCATAATCTTCATCCCAATCCCATGGCATAAATAAAGACATGAAATAAAAATGAGAAAAGGTCCAAAGTCCAAAGAAGCACTCACATCAGGTGTGTGGGCTGAAAAAACAAGAAGAAATAAGACAGAACACACTGTTATACCAAAGGGGATGTCCACTCCACAGGTTCACGGATGTGAAAAAAAAAATCATCTTTAATGGTACATATCTAATAAAAATACTAATTTTAAAGGTTCTCCCAGGTAAAAAAAAAACAACTGAACAGAAACATTTTGGTGACTCAGCCATCTTCAGTCTCACATCTGTCAACCTTTGGAGCGGACATTCCCTTTGTTGTATCAGTGTGTGAGCCTTTCATCGTTTCTTATGAATGATGACATAAAAATGTTTGTTTTCACAATCTGTTTTTTTATTAAAGTTGCCCAGGTCCTCCCTTGGGTCTCTGTGCCCCACCTAATTCAATGAGTAAGTTAATTTAAAGTAAATATGCCCTGATCGAAAGCATCGCCATGAAAACAGGGGCCATGATTGTGGGTGAATTTCTCAGATGTGGACGCATCATGGCTGAGGCAGGTGGACAGGTGAAGGTGAAAACTGACAGAATAATTGACTTCATGCAACTATTTCCTCCAGAGAACAGGTGTAATCAACGATGTCATGTTTTACTGTGTGCTTTGACACCGTTGCTGCAGTTTCTTCTCTTGCCTCTTCTATCTACATCACACCTGATGCATTCAAGACACACAGGGGAAAAAAACACCTGGCATATTACAGTCACCTTCAGCAGTCCTCCACTGTGATGCATTCACTGCAACGATTAGAGACCCTTTGAAATACTTTTGTACACATACAATGCTCATTGTAGTATTTTGGATGCAATCCACCTCGGTGTCAATCAGCAGGAAATTGCTGACTGAGAAAATCACGTATTTTCTGCCACACATAGCTGAATGGGATTTGGGTCCAAACAATGACAAACGCTTTTGGTGCTTTAAAATGATGTGTTAAGTGACACAATGGGGACTGGCTAATGTAGTGGTCAGTCAATTGTTTTACTACTGCAGTTTTCAGATACTGTTTCAGGAGAGTCCTCCTGAGGTGACGAGTGGTACTGATATTTAACCATCCAGTCTACATGGGTCCACCAAATCAGTTGAAAAAAGATATCTAATATAATTTAATATTAAAAAAGAAATATTAAATAAATGATAAATATTATATTAATTATATTTCTAATTATTATAATATTAAATAATACATATTAAATAATAAAATATATTGGAATATAAAATATATACTAAATGTTATAATGTGTTCTTCATATATTTGTCACAATAATGCATAATAATATACAAATATTTTACTGTTGTTTGTATTTTGCTTGTCTCAGCCTCAAGATGAGGTAAAAGATCATCTCAAGCTGAAGATCATTTTCAAGACAATAAAATTATTATTAATATTGTCACAACTGACTGTAAAAACACTCATGTTAAATTCTTTTTAAAAACATTATTACATTCGACAAAGACAGCCAGGGTAGTATTTAACATCCACATCCACAGGAGGCTTGTCAGTCAGGCTTGTACACCGTCCATAACCACTAGAACCACTAGAACCAGGAGCAAAAATGAGTCTTTCTACCTCCAAAATAAAAGAGTACATTTTTTAACAAATGGATAATAAGCACACACGCGCACACACGTGGGGGAGGCGGGGACATAATGCCAACTTACATCCATAGAAAATTATTTAAAATTATTCAAACCAAACACCTTCACCTAAACTTATCTGAACATTAAACTCTAAAATTAATTCTGAATTCTAATTCAACCTTGTTTGATACGGCTGAGCACTGAATTGTCACCTCAGATGTAATTTCCCTGCAGAAAAGCACTTGCGCAGAGCAATAATTTCCAAGGATGATGTGCTCAAAGTGCTGCCGTTCAAGATGTGTGTCAGCACAGCTTTCGCTTTAATAGCTCTAAGTGGCCTCAATTGTGGCTCCTGTGTTCTAATGGTGCTTGGAACGTTGGATCGTTTCTCAATGACCAAGTGACGGTCACCAACACTCGGCCGTGTCTTTTCAAAGTAATTTCCAGGAGCAGGTATCCAGATAATCCGTCGGACCATCAGATACGTGTTCATCACCTGCCAATGGATCTGTGACTCGATGATGTGGTTAACAAGATGCCTGACTACATTCTTGTGGGCAATGACCCCATCTCAGTTTCCAGTGACTCATCTCCAGCTCTGTGGGTCTTACGTAAACCTTTCACTTACCAAATAATTGGTAATTATGGGCTCCCAATCGGTGTTACGTCTCCCCATGCTCCTTACTGTCACTACTCAATGAATCATCCAGAGGATATTTTTAGATTGAGGAAGCGACTGTTACTATTGGAAACCTGCTCTTATATAAGTGCCTCTATTTTTTTGATACCCCGTTCACCCAAGGGAGTCAGAGCAGGGCTTCGCAGACTTCATTACTGCTCCAACAAACAGTGGCTCAGCACCAGTAGCTTCCAACAGAGAGAGCCCCACCATAGGGCTTTTCTTAGAAGTCGAGCAATCAGTCAGGGATTTTCAAAGGTGACGTACCCTAACACGTCAGAAGGAGAGATGACATTTATATCAACGGCTTGTGTTTGCTTTGTGTGCACGTCAACATCACAGTATGGTTCTATTCCCAGCGGTGGAGCATCTTCTTGGTCTGGAGATATTTACTTCCCTATCATATGTAATTTCATGGCAGACAAAAGAGACTGAGAGATTCTTGGATTGACTTTTACTTGAAATAAGCCAAGAGGAGAACTTAGCTTAGATAATTATTGCCAGAATTATTATTATTAGGTTGTTAGCATATCATTCCACCACTTTTTCAGAATCTTTGCTGTGGAACGTTACACGACCAAGGATGAAGCAGACAAAGGTTCTGACCTAACACGACTCAAGGTGAAGAGTAATCGAGTGTGTAAGTCATCAACAGACACAAAAGGCAATATTTTCTCCTCGGCTGGTCCTCAGGCAGCGTATGCTCATTTATTAATAAGCCGAGTGGCGGGATGAGCATCTGAAGGGTAATTACACAAGCCGGTGACCACAGGAGTATGTAATCAATACTGAGGGGGCTGACAATCACTGCGGACTTAGGCTATGATATGGCTGAGCTAATTTTAACTCACTGATGTTGTACGATCATGTGATGCGCAAGGATATCGCAACACACCCTGACAGAGTGTTGGCTCACTGTCCTGACAGTGAAATGAGCAGATGATAATGACTCATTTCACCACAATTTTCACCTCCTCTCGTCATACACACAGTCATCTTTGTTGATGTGAAACAATATACGTATGTATTGTTGCTGCAGCTGTAAACCACGATGTCAGCATGGGATCATAACCGATCGTAACAGTTCGTTTTAAAACCTATTTCGACTCATTGGATTTTAACCCAGTCTGAGACTCACTGTGTTTGTAGGATTTATTATCTTTTGTTTTGATTTTATTTGTATGTTTTTATTTTATCTGTTCTATGTCTGATTGTGTTGTATGTATTTTATTTGTTTTAGTCTATTCTGTTTATTTTTATTCCTTTGTACAAGTAAAGCTGAGTTGAGTTGCTACGTTCTGCCCAATCAGCCAGTGTGTGACTCCAATGTGGAGCCTTTCTTTGAAAGATGCCAGCAGAGGGCACCAGACAGACAGTCATCTGAACAACAGTGACAGAAGAAGAAACCCAGCCGCACACATGTCAGCAGAGGTGATTAAACACCCCTCGGACGCAGTCTGGGACTGAGACGTCCAGGGCAGCAGGAGGCTGTACATTCCTCTGCACATACAATACAATCAATACCAGGTTCAGTGGTCAGGTTAACACTGAAATATTAGAATATTAGATTAGTGGACAACTCATCAAATCTGTCTTTGTAATTTGTACAGACACCTTGTGCTCTTTCTTCATGTCTGTTCTGATTCGGGAAATCTCTACTGAGATTGTCATGGTCATTTCTCATCCCTTATCGTGATGTCAACATCAAATCATATCCCCTTTCAGATTTTATGATATCCACCTCCTAACTGGGCTTTTTCGTTTTTTGCACATTGTCATTTTGCTTTCATTTTTTTTCCTAAATGGTGTGTTTGTAATTAAACAAGGCACATCACATTTGTAAGTTATTTATTTTTAGATCTGAACAATAGGGCTTCATTGGGTAAAGGACATGCACATTACAGCACGAGGACACTTGACATGAAATACTCCTGAAAACTCCTCTGATGTGTCCAGGTTGGGAAGATCAACGTGTTGACAGCTCAGCGCAGAGAGCAGCACATTCTGATGATGGTATTATCCATGGTGTCTTGCTACCTGCTGTGCTGGCTGCCCTACGGCATCATGGCGCTGATGGCCACCTTCGGGGGGCCGGGACTGGTCACCCCCGTGGCCAGTGTGGTGCCCTCCATCCTGGCCAAGTTCAGCACGGTCGTCAACCCGGTCATCTACGTGTTCTTCAACAACCAGGTGAGGAGCGCTCAGGAGAGCATAGATGGAAGAGGTTATGTTTTTGCCGGCGTTAATCTGTCTGTTTCTTTGATTGTCTGTTAGCAAAATAACTCAAAAAGTCATGAATGTATTTTAATGAAATGTTCAGTGAATTCTGATAATGGACCAGGACCAGATGATTAAAAGTTGGAGGTGTTCTGGAACCATCTGTTGAATCTGCTGAAGGATTCTTCCTCATTGTCAGTTAGGGACATTTTCAGACTCTGTGTCTAGAACGCCACAATAGCAGCAGTGGACTGTCTCTGTGGACCAGTGGTTAGTGGGTCTGTCTGTTAACCCAGTGGTGGGGGGTTTGATTCCACCCAGGGAGGGAAGGTGTTTTTTTTGTTTGTTTGTTTTACTATTGAAAATAAACAACAAAACGAAAAATTAAAGTTCATAGTTCATGATTTGTGTAACAGGGTTGCTAATGATTTTTAATGACTATTTGACTATCAGTGACAAGGCATGTTTTTATGATCAGTGAATTTATTAGAGGAGATAAAATGAATGTCAGTGATAATATTGGGTGGAAATCCCAATATTTGTTTGCATGGAGTATAATCCAACGCTTAATTTGAGCCTGCTTGCCATGAACGACATTTCACTGATGCAGCCATCATTTTTAGGTCTTAAAAACCGTTTACAGATAGAAGTACTTTTGTTTTCTTACCACAGTGTGTTACACCTAAACACATACTAATTTGTCATGTGAGGAACAGGTTAAGAGACTCAAGAGTGATGGCGGTTATAAAATATGGTGTTCCCAAGGTAACGGCTGGACAAAGGGGGGGGGGGGGGGGGTTTAGTCGG
>CAAKHB010002848.1:15810-27307 GCA_901007665.1 Aeoliscus strigatus | reverse complement strand
ACCGCTGGCGAGCTGCACTAAGTCGCTGATCAGGAAGCGTCACCGGCAGGACCAAACATCTGGAGAACACAACGCCGTTCAAGGACAACCCAGTTTGGAGACATCGCATGCAGAATCCAGCATCATTGGGTCCCAGCCTCGGTCAGTCAAGTAGGCTGTTACATCTCTGAGCTGCTCATAAGAGTTGATGTCAAAAGTCCAGTAACTGACGCGCGCGCGCGCACACACGCACACACACACACACACACAGCTCATCAGCAGCGATTCTCAAGTACGATAGGTTAGTCATTAGTTCAGTTATTACAGGAATAATAATTGATCAATAACTTTCTCCTATCACCATCACCCAGAATTTATCTTTTGTCTTCTTTTACGTTCTTGTGTCTGTTCTTTGTCTTGTGTTTTGTCATATTATTATTATATATGTGTTACTAGTATTTAGTCAATAAATACATGTTAAAACTCGTTGTTGCCTGTTTCCTTTGTGCGCAGAGACATGATCCATTGAATCTAAAAGAACCCCTATGCTGCCCAATAACTGGGTTGCTACATTTTATATTGCGGAGGACGAGGGTCTGATTTGAGCATGAATATTGATGTTATTCTGGAGAATATCCTATATAGTATTTGACTCAGTTACTGCTCATGATTAACCCCAATTAAAATACTGGAACTGACTGACAACCCTTGGTGATGCATTTCCTTATCACCACACAATGTAAAAACAGTCTTGCATGCAGAAGCATTCCCGGTTTAAGCCAGTGACCACATTCCAACTAGTTACTGTAAACAACTGAATAACCGCTACAGAGCAGCTACAGGAGGGCAGAAGGGGGCTGGCAGAGGGAAGAAATGTCTTGTGGTTTATGACACATGATGCTCTGCTAAAAGATTCCGACCACAGTGATGCTGCTCTGTTTGTTTCGCTCTAGAAACTGTTACCTCTTTGTAGCCCAGTGCTGCGGAGGGTTTGAGGGGCGGCGCTGGACGCAGACAGCTGAGGGACCAGGGTTTGCTGATCTTTGGAGGTTCCAGGGGCCCACGGCTGACAGCACTGAGGCTGCCCAGGTGGGACAGATGCGTGGGGTTCCCGACCATGCTCAGAGACTTGCCTTCTACGGTCTATGAAAGAGGCCAAGTGTGTGAGATCAACATGCGATAAAAGTGCGATACTTTCGCCGGATGAGAGTTTTCACACTTTGGGGCCGATTACGGTTCACTTTTGGTTCTGTTGTTGAATTAATGCTTTGTGCAAACGTGTATGTGTGTCTGAACCTTTAAGATGGTGCCTGCAGGGCTGCCTCCTTTGGAAAACGGCTGAAGGTGCTCCAGCCACTCCTGCAACTCCTGACTGCTGCTGCACAATACTGTGACGCGTTCCATCATGCTTCCTGCAAGAAAAAACACACACACTTTCTTTACGGAAGGTTACGCATAGCTGAGTTGAAGCAAACCGGTAACACAACTGTTAGGGCCGCCACTGGCTCCCTGACAAATTTGCATAGACCACTGTGTCAAACTTGTGTTCCCCTAAAGAATGAGCGATAAGGCTAACACGTGCGAGGCGTCCCTTTTCAGAGATAACTGGAAAACCTGAATCCAGGGTTTGATCTAATTTCGTGATTGCCACAGGTGTTTTTCTCCTCAGGTGAACTCAATGTCGTTTTCTTGGCAGAAGACTTCACGGCTGGAGCACAGAACCGTCATGTGAATTAGTTAGATGACATTCGCGCAACAGCTGAGAGCCTCACATTTCTCATATCACTAATGGGGCCGAACTGTGACTGAGATGCAAACCTGTGATGTCGAAGGCGTAGTGCGCATTGTCTGCGTCCTCTGCATGTCTTGTTACCGTGGTGCCTGTGAGTGGTAGTCGTCCCTGAACGATAGAAACAGAATTCAGTTTTAAATGTACTGTGAACCGTGATTTTAGCACGTTCACCGAAATGAAATGAAGCGAAAATATGTGAATTTAAAGTGATAAAAAATATAGGGATAAAACACTTACTCACTTAAACCTCCAGTGTTTATCCATGCAGATTATTTCCCATGCACTGTATTTGCTGAGCACATTTTCTTTAAATATTAGCTGCTGCTACTACAGAAACTAATTTTGGAAATGTAAGTAAAAAGTAGTCTTAATGTGTAAAATGAATAGAAATTTAAAAAAAAAAATAATATATAAAAAATACAATAAAAAGTATTTGGTCAAATAAAACTACCTGGTGCATGGCTTCGAAGTAGAGCTATATACTGTATGTTTGATTGACGGATTGATTTAAGCACATCATTCGTGTACGGTAGCTCACCTGATAAATAAAACCACTCATTCGAGGGCTGGTGGAGAGCATCACGAGCACATTAGGGAAAAGCATTAGATAGCGTTCGTCTTTGTCCTGCAACAGACACATGAGGGCCATCATTAATGTGAAGGACACACAGCGAATGTGGATTCAAGCGATCTTGTTCATTAAATCAAATCATCTCCTACTCAAAACCAACTGAGCTCATGACTGAATGGATGTAGGCTGCTGCCAGGTCTGAATGGAAAAACAGGATCAGCTGAAACTACTGGTGGTTGGAAAGTAGTTGGCAGTGATAACTGAGAGGCCAATTCAAATGAGTATTTTCTATTTTCTTCCATCCACACACACACACAGTCGACCCCTACACAGAAACATAAAACCCACATCAGAGGAAATGTCTCATTAAACTTCATAGGACCTACAGAGTTCAGCTCTGACATTTGATGGGGGATTATAGCGCATGAGACTTTAGGAAGAATTTGTTTTTAAAAATTGGTTTCACATCATCAGTAAGTATTGTTAGAGACCTGACAGTGCACACTGATGCACATGTTGCAGCTAGTAATGCAGCAAATTGTAATTTCCTCTTGTGAGGTTTATCTGTCATCAGATTCAGGCCCACTGAGGACATTGATCTGCAGCTTTCACCGACACAGCTAAGTCTAACAATCAGTTACAAACCGATGTGGCTTCTTCGGTAATCCTGGGATCAATCTAGCAGCGCTCATCTCGCTATGCTTCTCACCTCACTGCTCCCATTTTTTATGTGGACTTGAGACATGTAAGCCACATGCCCGAGGCTCTTCATGCTGTCCCCATCCCAGCCGCGTACTGGTTCTGACAGGATTTGGAGCTCCAGGTTCTTGCGCTTCCGCAGGTCCTGGCACTGCACCTAAACACACATACACACACCGAACAGGACAGATGTAAATAAAACCCAATGCACAGTTTGGACTTGAACGTGATCTTATTTTTTTACATGTCCACATTATAACCCATACAAACACTTGAGCTTAGTGAATATTATTTACAAACGTATTTAATGATGAATGTGTCTTTTTGGAGGTCTTCTGACATATCTGCAGCATGAAGGAGTAAATGTTCAGGTGCTAACAAGGGGCTCTCCCTCCTCAGACAAGAAAAGTGACATCTTTTTACATTGTGTGTTTAACAAGTAAAAAGAAGCATTTGCTAAGTTCCTACCTGTTAACCACACACAACATCACAGTTCACAAGAAAATGACAATTTCTAATTATAGGCGGTACTCTGTGGTGAGCCCCCCCCCCCTTCACTCACTGTCTCACACACTTTCCTGTTGCAGACACGTGTGTGAGTGAGTCACCTTGTCTTCTCTTACTAGGAACTATGCTCTTTACCAGGGAAACTGTGTCTCAGAGCAGTGTGTGCTCAGGTACAATGTGGTTGCTTATTTTTCCTAATCACTCTCTCCTCTATGCCATTTCATTTCACACCCCCCCCCCGTCGGAAAAACTTGCTCACCCAGTCAGCAGCACACTTTCACTGTTCCACCTCACCTGAACATCAGAAAAGCTACTTTGATAACCCCAACAGATTAAGGAGAATTACTCACCAAATCTACTCAGACCACATTTTAACCTCTGACACCAAACGTGCCTAAAACACTAGACCTGATTGGATTTACAATCCAATTATTGAAAAATGACTGGGGAGGCTTACAGGTTGTTGAACTCAGAGGCCTGTCCTGTGCTGATAAACCCCTACTTACCACTAAGCCCCTAAACGCTGCTGTTGCCTTTACAATGTCAGCAAAGTCTGGATGGGCTTCCTGTGACGGGGAAAACAAAAACACATGCAAAAACAATTCCAAAGTCAGTCGTCTGTACAGAAATACATGCAGTTACTGACATATGGCGAGAGGAGAATGAAAGAGCTGAGGACTGTTCTCATTTATGTGCACTTAGAGGACAACTAGAAAGCAGTAGTTAGAGATATAGGGTACAGCAACGAATATTTTCGTATACTGAGTATTAATAAATCATCACAGTGGATCTTTAAGCCTGATTAATGCTTCTGCGTCAAATAGACGGTATACCCACAGCGTAGGGTCCACGTTGCCGACAGCGTAGCTTGACAAGCACCTCTCCAGTAACAACTGTGATTGGACTGTTTGCGTCACATGCTCTGGGAGCACCACTTCTACATTCGCAGAGAAAAATAGAAATGTCCTAAAGGTGATTTATTACCATAAGTGGAGGATTATGTCCATCTTGTTGGTGCAAGATCTGCTCACTTTCAGTTGCTATCACAATGATAAACACCAAAAACTGGTAAAAATGAAACACGGCGGCAAGATTCAACGCAGATTTACGCAGACAGACGCAGAAGCAGAAATGCTCTAGACGGCGTAGGATACAGGCTAAGTGTGCGTCAGGTCAAAATCCAGCTTTCCACATTTCCTCATGTACCTCCACATGTCTCTCCAGCTCCTGCAGCAGGTTGGGGTACTTGTCCAACCTCATGAAGGGCTTACTGAGACTGGTGGTCAGAGTCAGGATGCCTGGAGCACTGGCTCCTTGGCTCTCCATGAACTTGTCCAGTTCCTCACTGCAAAACACATGTTGTGTACTTTTAGATTACATCTAGGGTCAAAATACATGACATGGATACATGAGATGGACCTTTACTGTACAATTCATGTATCATACTCTCATCCTGATGGCATCACGACACCACAGATGTATTAGTGTGTCAGCTAGAGGGTGAGAACTGTTTTTCACTTGTCAGGCAGTGATAAATCAACTGCTGCCATGTTCAGACATGCGCGGGGAGGGAAGGAATCCTCACAGCCTCAGTCACGTAACATTAGCTGTGTAATTACACTGATCATATGTGATCAGCGAAACAGTGTAATGTACTTGATAAAAGAAGTGTTTGAGGATAGAAGACATTCTTGAAATTTACAAAACATTAGAAGCAAACCAGTTTGAATCAAATTACTGTATTAAATCTGAAATTATATTTAAAAAAAACTATGATAATAGAACACACACACACACAGTAGTAGTATATGGCCAACATGCTTTGAAACCATCCCGTTTCCTACATCTAACCTTTCAATCATGCTCTGGCCTGTAAGACAAACTAATAACGTTGGGTAAATTTGAAGGTCACAGACTCTCGCAACTGCAATGAAAATGTGCTTACTGTGGGAAAAAAAAGACATTGCTTGCATGTCAACATAACCACAGCTATATATCCTGTCAACAGTCAGCTTCCTGTTCCTGATTCAACTTCATCAGCTTCTGAAACAACCTAATAAAACCTCCTCAAACACACTCATGGCTTTGTCACTTAAACCGCATCGTAGGATGATGAATATCTGACAAATGTAAGCACAGCGGCTCCCACTTTGGGACAGCAGGACCTTTGATTGGTTACTGCAATGACTTGTTGTAGAGGGGAGGACTGACACCTTGTGGCTTTAAGCTGAAGTACAGCTCAACAGCTGCAACACAAATGATCAGTTCACACCAATATGATCCCGATCCTGGCTCACAGTCAGAACTGTGTAGGATAAAATGCAAGATCAGAAGTTATATAAGATCAAAACAATAACATCTTTTTAATTTTTTTTTATCTAAAGCACTATGCTACAGCAGTCTGAGTTTTGGGCCATTCCTAATTTCATTTCAGGAGGCTAAAGAGGAAAATTAAAAAAAAAGATTCTAAAGGATTTGAGAAATATCAATGTTTTTAACTTGTACTTTTCCCAGGTACCTCTTTATTTCTTCACATGACCTCTTGTGGTGATTCACTAAGCTGCAAGATCAAAAGACTGAACATTTAAGTTTCATGACTTAACAACACATTTGCACTGTTTCTCCTCCTTTTCAAAATAGTGCTGAGTGTGCAGGTGCAGACCTGTGGTCAGTGAGGATGCAGACGGCTGATGGGTGGCTGGAGCAGTAAGCCAGGTAAAGAGTCTTGATCTGACACATGACATTTAAATAGCAGGCTGCCACTCGCTGCTGGCCCTCTGGGAATCTGCAAAGTCAGAAATAAAAACAAGGTCAAAGTTGGTGAAAAGAGTGAAAAGAGCAACAGAACGAGTCTGAGCGAACACTTCCTGGTGATGGTGCAACTGAGCTTGAAGGATGCTGAACGAGCAGCCCTCTGTCAAGACTGACCAATTCAATCAGTGGACAACGTAGTCATACTTATCATAATATTACCCAAGCAATTATTCTCTCTTCATGAAAAAACGTGAGAAATGACTTACTTGGTACATTCCTCCAAAGACATACACAGACCCTGGTGAAAGGTGAGAATCTCCTCCAGGTTTCCACACAAGGTGGCGCTATCAGCACTGCTCAGTCTGAGTACACAAGTCAACAAGTGTCCAAGGTTATCCACAATACCACACAGTTCAACATACAAGTATCATTTAGAAATTCCTTCTTCATGTCAAGATGTAGGGTGAGACTATAGATAGTATTAGACGGTACATATTAGGAAAGAAATAGATTGATCCAACTCCCCCTGTGTCTGATTTGTTCTTTCACCGATACTAAAGTGATTTGCCATTTATTGCTTTGGTGCTTTTCATCTCTCTTACTTGTCACTGGCTTGCAGCGGTCGCAGGTAACAACTCAGCACTGTTTGCAGCTCTTTCACAAACTCCCGCTCATGTTCCAAAATGTCCTGTACCACCTGCAAAGAGCAACACAAGCAGAATACTCAAGACTGATTGTATTGGCTGGAAACTCATTTCCGGTATTTTAGTACTTTTAGTACATTTTAAGACCCTGCAAACACATACTGTATGTACAGTATGTACAGCCTCTTTGTTTCTTTTAAAGTGCTATAAAAACGTATAGTTGTAATAATAATAATACCACCATTATTATTATTGTTATTATTATTATTATTATTATGATTGCAGACCAAAGCTCAAGTCTCGGGAGATTAAATGAGAAAAAAGTGACGAGCAAACCAGCATTTTTCAATTCAACTCACCACAGTGTAGTAGTTCTTGGTCAGCTGGGTCCCTTTAGGAGACAGTGGTTTCTCTGTGGAACCGAGGGAACGAGGAATTACACTTTGCCTTTGCAGTTTTAAGCTTGTACATGCAACAACCATTAAACTAACTAAGCACAGAGACCCGTATAAGATTGGCAGTATGCATTTGTATTTGTACAAACTGCTTTCAACACAGAATGATCGATTTTCTTTTGAATTTTTGCACAATTATGCAAAAAAGATCACTCCACATTTCAAATTCAATTTCAGCAAATTCATGATTGTAGGATTATTAGGAGTATCAGTGGTAAACGTATTATCATTAATTAATTACTTTCCAATTACAGAAAAATTTACGTCTTTATTGTAAAAATATCAGTGGAAATTTGTTTCTTTTATGTGACATAGATTCCTTATGTAAATAAATGAACGCCTGCTATCCCAATACCTACACACTTGATGAGAAAACACAAAATGTAATGTGGACTGCCATTTTCACCATGGATAAATAAAAGGTGTGTGGTTCAGAAATTTCTCCTTTATATCTGAAACCACTTTTAATAGCCCTTTGCGGTAGTAAAGTCATCGTGCTGTTGTCTGGAGAACGATGGAGCAGTCGGACTCACCGCAGGGTTTGACCTCACGGACGTAGTTGCTGGGGAACCAGCCCGTCTTGCCGTTGAGTGTCCCCTCCCACCAGCCTCCCTCTTCCTGCCGCGTCACAAGGATCATTTCACCTTTACCGAACGACAGCTCATCCTCGTTGTTCTGTTTGAAGTTGAAGCGGGCCTTCACCATCAACTGGCCACCTGCCCCGTTCTCAGACATCTCCTGTCGGGGCAGAGACATCATTAAACGTTACACATGTATGTCTAGAGTCGATCAAAGGAAAATCCATGTATATAGTTACAGTACACGAAGGTATGGCAAGAAGAAGAGAGACCTTACCACTGATTTGGACTGTCTGCGCAGAGATCCTTTGGATTTGGAAGAGGAAGCGGCGTGTGAGGACGTCGACTGACTAGGAGAGGGCCCGCCAGACGGCGGACATGACCTTTCAGTGGCACTGTCTACGGACACACAGAGGAAATACAGAGCTGCCGTTATCTATCTGGTTATTGTGGCGTTGGACTTGGTCTCTTGCTGAACATTTTCATATTTACTTCGAAAGCCCCCCCCCCCCACACACACACACACACAGGTCTGACAACCTGATAATTCATGTATGGTTCTATGCACAGCCCTCGGACAAAACAGAAACTAGAACAGGTTGATAGATTTAACCAGAACTGGCACACTCCTCCGAAATAACATCAAGAAGACACAAAAAAGGAGCACACAGTCTCCAGATAATAATACACAGAGTATATGTGAACAAGTGTGTCTTACCTCTGCTGCACCAGAGTTGTTTTGGAATCCATGTTTCTCCTCGTATATGTGGGTAAAAGTGTACATGGATATACAGTATATTGTTGCATGACTCCCCACAGGATTGTTTTTTTATGACTCAGACAGCAGGTTCCAGCACACTGTAGTGCTGCAGAATGAATTCGGACTAGATCAGACGGTTCTTGACGGAACAGTACGACGGACAAGAATCTGTTTGTACTTCATCACTGAGACCACAGACTCAAATACCAAACTCTATTTGCAGAAAAAGCAGTCGTGAACCGTGCTTCACTGTTCACTCCTCCTCCCAGCAATCTCCAGCCCGCCAGTGAACAAACCTGCCTTCTGTTGGACTCAAATATTTATGACTCATCAGACCAGAGAGCCTGATGCCGTCTTTCTATACACCAGTTGTGTTTCTGTGGAGAGCTGATGTGTTTTGACTTCATGGCCGCCATAAAGCCACCTCTGATTCCACCTCTGTGACTGCAGATGGTGCAACAGTGCTGCTGCTGGAGGTTCTTTGCACTCACATTCACTGGCTGAACGCAGCGTCTCTTATTTGCGGCGCAGTCCAGGGAGAGAATTAAGGAGACAAATCCAAATATCATTCATGCCACGAACGTCTGACCACTTTACGCTGATTGTTGACTTGCTGCAGCGGAGGAGCATTGATTTGAGGTCTCTGGCTGCCAGCGGTCCTCAAGATGAGCCATCAGGAGGTATCAAATTCAATCCAATTTCTTATGGGACTCACACTGTGACCTCTTGGAAATCACCTACTTCCATACTCCAACTCACCAATTTGTATCTCGAGCACGTGAAACTGTACTGAGTACTACCTGGACTGTGTACTAATGAACGAATGAACTAATGTGTACTACCAACGAACTTTTTGGTTTGTAATTTTCAAACGCATTAGAAACAAACAGTGCACCATTAGCCTTCATTACCTCTCACTAATATCCAGTAAAGAGGTCAGCTTGGAAACCATAAAAAATGTACACATAGTGGCACAGAGAAGCGTACTGAAAAGCGTACTGTTTCTGTGATCTCGTTTCATCAGTGAATATTTTACTATCTATGCGTGGTATGTCCTGATGATGAAAGCATTGCATATGCAGGGACGCACAGCAGGCAGCATTACACTTAAAGCTAATTGATATGATAAGAAACGATTCTGTACACACTGAGAGTCCACGTTCACAGCAGCTGGAGAGACCGAACCCTGCATATTTATCCTGAAACAAACATGCAGCACAACCACCTGAATTCACAGAAAGTGGGAGCGACGTGAGCTCTGCAAAGGAATCACAAGTAAGAACACTCAGGCTTTCCCATGTTTGACCAGATAATTTGTGACTAATCCTCTTCAAATGGAGCCCAGGCACTGATCAACTGCTATAAATGATTTGCATATCAGGCTAAACCAGCAGAGACACAACAGAGACTGGTCCACACACAGCGGAACAAATCTTCCCCTTCACTTCACCTTTCATTCACTGGCATCGTCCCACACGCTTTCATGACTGTGTTCTTCAGGAAAGGGGCCGAAAAAAAAAAAAACAGTCGACTACATACTGTCTATAACATGTTTGTAAACTGTTAACATTTCTTTCAATGCCTAGGGTTACATTTTTCATTTGGAAAAATGATTCTGAATTAAATAATTCCGACTTCAAGTTTACATGGAAATAGTGATTCTGAGGTTTGTATGGAAAACACCTTTGATCGACTTTATTCAATTCCGCTTAAGGGAGTTGGGAAGGATTCTGATTGCATAGGGGGGTGGACGTCTTACATATTTACATCTATCAGAAGAAAACAAACTTCCTCAGATCGCAAAAACATGGAGGAGAACATCATTAGCACCCTCTTTGGATTTGTTTTGATGTTATTTTTGAAGCAGCAGCACGATGACATCACATTGGTCGTTGTCTTTCATCTGCTGAGGAGCTAGGAGGGAGCGTTGTCATTTTAACATGGCTGATAGGACATACACTATTCCATTAATGAAGCACACACGTTTCTGTGATTTTTGTCTGGTTAGAATGTTCATTATAAGTTTGGTGTGGGCTATCGTGTCCTGCTCCATCTCTCTTGACTCGCTGTGTCCGTTACAACAACCGACAGTCGCAAGGAAATGTTGAACAACTACTCAGCCTCGGCCCACTGCCACATTATTTTTATTTTTTCTGAACTACCTATGACATAAATAGTTCGTGCTCCTGACCAGCGTTTACTGCGAGCTGCCATCTTGGAATCTTTGTTTGCCAATATGCCCTGCACGGAATATGTGCGTCATCGCGATATAAGGACAAGGGAACGAGCATGTGCAGAAAGACCGGAATTAATGAGTGATCGAGGAATTACGTTGTGTTCATACAGAATTAGGTGTTGACATGGTCATTTTAAATCATATTTAATTCGAATTCCGAATTAAAGAGGAATTCCACTTCCCATGTAAACACACGGTTACATTATCCTTGTTGCTGAAAGTGTATGAAACTAATCAGGGAGGAGGGACAGGTACAGGGGGGGGGGCAGCACCCCTGTGCCATCGGAGCAAAAGCAGAAACAGTGGGACCCAAGTCTGAAGCTTGAACTTCTTGTTCACAGGGAACATGTTCAGTATATTAGCTCATTATTGGGCAAAGTTGAGGAACATCTGGCAATCTTTGGTGAGTTGAAACTCGTCTCTAGTGTCATTCTGGTATAATCTGAGTCAAGTCCCACGGCTCCACAAACATGCAGGAATGTCACAAATACGTGTTCTCACAGAGCTCCAAACTCTGGGGTG
>CAAKHB010002848.1:0-15790 GCA_901007665.1 Aeoliscus strigatus | reverse complement strand
GGGGGGGGGGGGCAAAATGCTGACTGAATCATTCTCAGGCTGCTGCTTCTTTGACAACTCTGAACTAGAAACTAGATGCAGACTGGTATACAACGTTTTCGATGAGATTAAAAAAGAAACTCTGAACCCCAAAGTGCTGTAAACGAGGCGGCTACAAAGCAGGATGTTAATCAGTGCGTATCAGCTATGGATGCATGCACATGAGAAAATATGGCGCCCAGCATGAAACAAACACACACACACCGTCATGCCAGCTGCCCATGCGAATCCCATTTTGATTCTGGCAAATATACATGACAAAGTGTCTCCCTGTATGTACGATGTATTCAGTGGTTAAGCTACTGGAGAATCTTAAAAAAGACAGCTGAACGCTTACAAAGCATTCACAGAATGTCATGCAGATTATAGCTCAATATACGGGCGTTAAATAAATTCAAATTCCCATTTTATGGACCCTCCATTTTTACTTTACCTTGTGTGGCAAAGTTGACTGCCAGCAGAGTGGTCAGGACCTTGCCGAAATTCTCACCAGTGTATAACCACTCTGGTTCAAACCCCTGGAAGGAATGGAAGAGAAAATAAAAGCATAAATATAGGTATGAACTAATATTCTATTTAAACAAGTGAAAAGGCAGCAACTTGAACTAAATTGAGAAATATTTATTTTAATAGCACAGACGAGAGCAGCAGCCTACTATGTGCACACTCAAACACCGAGCAGACACAACAGAGCAAAAAGACTCGTGGAATTAAAATAAAAACTGACAGACAGGAAAACTGACATGCCACCTGTATTTAGTGATTTAGTGCGTGTGAGTGTGAGACTCAATCCACTGCACACTGGCCTTCTCAGACACACACACACACACACACACACAGGATTGCTTGCTTGCTCAGTCTCAGGCGGCGATCTTCTTTCCTTTGGCAGATAAGGTTTCCCATTTTAAATAAAACATCTTAAATATAGAGTTTAGCTAATGCAGCCATGGTTGGGAGTTGTGCACAGCCTCATTTAGAGTAGAAGCAATCACATCTCTAGATACTGGATCAGCCTACATATCGTATCTACAGGGGACACGATTGAATATTGATGCAGCTTGTTTTTGTTGTCATTAACCTAGGTGCAACTGTGGTACAAACTAATATCGTTTAACATCTGTAATGGATAGTTTGAATTCTAAAAGAGAATCAATTAATTACACTTGACTAATAATAATAATGAATTATAATGCAGAGTTAGTATAGACATCATATTGGTTTTGATCAGGAGTCTGCAACCCTCACTATCAAAAGAGTCAGTTTACACAAACAAGTTGCAACGCTTTTTTAACTTCAAAAATTAAGATGGCACAGCGTATACATTTTAGCTAAATAAAGTAATTGGATAATACAGGACTCCAAAAGCATAAATGGCAAAAATTCGGAAATGGCATTCCATGTTTCAAACACAAGTTTGTCGGGTTTGCGGAGGTTTCCATTTCGCTCAATAGATGTCTATGTGATGCAAACTATGTTGACAAAGTATTAAAACGCTTAAAAAATTTGATAGATTTGATAGAAATTTGATAGAAAAAATAAAATACAAAATAGCTATAATTTATTTATCCTGTAAAAAAGTTTCTAACTTCTTCTTCAAAGCTACAGGGAGCAACAGCAGAAGGGTGAAAGAGCCGCCGAATGCCGACCCCTGGCTGAACGACTGGACTACATGAGTTGGCTAATTGAAGATGGACATCTCTGACATTTTCCTCTCTAAGAGTGGTGAAATGTTGAAGTGAACATATAATCCATATGTGTGTGTCCTGGAAGGGTCAGCTGATAGAAAACAATAAAAACAATACTTGTGTAACTGGAGATATATAAAGGACCCTGAAGACCAGCAGACCAGAAAACGAATTCTGGCCCAACTCGGCTGACTAGTGCCTTGACTGTTTGCTGCCGGCCCCTTTGTTGGCCTTGGTACTTCTTCTTATTTAAACTTCTTTTGTAATAAATGACTTAAACTTTGGTTCAGTTTCTCTCTTAGATTTCTAGCTACATAGCAAATGGACATTTCCACCACAACAGCTGCATCTATAGATATGATATGAATAGATACATGTATGAGGCTAGGAGCAGTTATTGGTGTTTCCCTTTTGCTCCTTTCGGCAGAAGTGAAAGCGACATAACAGTTCTTTTGTTTAGTTACAGTCACTATTTGCTGTGGGGAAAAGAAAAAAAGAAAAGAGTGCTCCACATATGATCACATCACCAACCAGAAGATGGGCAGGGCTCGCGTCAACACCACAGACATCCCATGAGCTACTGGTGGACTACGAGAAGGTCTAATTATGGGTTAAAGGAGGGCTGGAGGATGAAAGCAAAGGGGACCTGCCATATATAACACGCCAGCTGGGCAGACGTACTGTACCACTAAACTTTGCCTGATGACTCAACTTATGTGATTCAAAACCAGAGAAACATTATTTATAAAGATGGATGTTGGATGTTCGGTGCCACAGGAAGTCACATAATAGGCTGGTACAGAAGGAACCCAGGACACTCCCTACATCTACAAATCTCAGTCATAGAGTCAGTGTACGTCTGTTTATTAAATGTCTCAATGTAACAACTTTAAAAAGGGAAGTGTAGTACAGTTTGCAGAGTCCTGTTGCAGTCTGGTCAACGGAGGTGACTGACAGCATGTCTGTTTACGCCCACATAGAGGACAACATCTGCAGGCTGGGTAAGAAGATCACCACACTCTGTGGACTGCAGCAGACTAACATGTCTATGTAAGAAGATCGTGATGAAGAAACGTCAGCGTGTGTTGAAACATGTACAACTACTGTATATACAACCTGACACAATGGAACACTGAGGCAACTTACCTCCACTTTCAAGGACGAACATCCTCTCAGAAACTCGCGAATGTTGGAAATGCAGTCGGCTTCAGTTCTCGGATCCGAGGAATACTGAGCACAAACACACGAAATAAATATCTAAAGACATAGGCAGATATCTGGCAGCAGCACTCCGCTAACCGCTCCGGACCGGCACTAACAACGTGTGAAATTATTCTGTACGGCCACAAAATCGCATTGTTGACGTGATCCAAACGCGATAATCTACAGTTTAAATCGTGAACTGTAAAGTCTTCCAGCGTCTCCTTCATGCCTACATGGCCATTGACACCGTCAAGCTGACAACATGTAAGACGAACATCCGCAGGCTTGTACACTTTCACAATAAAACTGTTCTTAAAAACACGCAATTGTGTTCTTACGTATTATAATACACGTTGAGTTCTGGTTTCAAGCCTGTACACGTTGTTCCGTAGAATACGCGACATTCAAAAATAAACAGAAAAGAAAATTATAATATGGGTTTCAATCTTGTATTCAAGAAGTTACTACTTCCGTTGTGTTCATGTCGCCTTTACCAAACCGGGAAGAGTCGAATGCTTATGGAGGAAGTGACGAATCCTCTGCAACTGTTATCATTACGAAAGTCGAGGCATCTGCCTTTCTTGACGAATGTTTGTCACTAAACAGAAGCTGATAGTCAACATTGTGCATTAACTTTAACTTTGTGCATCGTCAGCTATCGTTTGAAGTTTTGCATGTTTACATGCGGTGCCGAAATGCGTTTTGTTTTAGTGGGTGTTTACACCGACACACTGATGACAAGAATGTGGAACATTTCCTTCGCGCCCCTTCAGAGTGAAATATCACCTCTGAAAGTTCAATAGACACCGTGTTTCCACACGGTCTGTGCCAGGAAAACACTACAACTTCCGAACTACGTGACGAGAGTGAGGCCTGCATGGGTTCTGGTCACTTGAAGTTCCACCAACCACCTCCACCCCTCTGTTCACCAACATCCGATCGTCCACGGTTTGTTGCCTTCACTGACCTTCCACAACCAGCTTACCTTGGGAGTGAAACCAGGTACGAGCCGTTCGGTGAGCTTGCACAGGACAACGCCATCCTTAAGTGATGTTTTCAGAAACTCCTCCGGGTCTGCTATGTTCTTTTTCGGGGAGCTGAGCACCCCCAGCGATATTAACCATGTAACAGTCTGCTCCTCTGGATTCATGGCTCCGAAATATGCTCATTGCCTGTTGAGCACGCAACGCATCGCTAGAACAACTGGTGTTCCGTGTCAACATGCAACTCACATCCGCACTTCTACAAGTTACCAAAAAAAAAAAAAAAAAAAAAAGGAGGCCGCGGGGGGACGGACGAGGCTCTTGCTAAACTGATGATCACCCCTACTGGCAAATAGGCACCTAAACAATAGCCAGGAGTCCTGTTTCCCTGTGAGGCTCAACTCTCTGTTGTACTTCATATTCTTATGCAGCAGGGATCCGGAAACTGCATCAGCACATTTCACAGCAAACATGTTGCCACACAGCCTGACAGCATGTACAGCATGTGTGTTTATTTCTACAGACTAAATGGACCATATTACAACATTTCTGCGGCCTTTTGTCTATTGCAGCTCAAGTTTGTTCATTGGAGAAAAAAAAAACATTGGATTAAATTGCTGGCCTTGGAGGAAATCATCACAAGCCAGGGAAACACATTGAGTGAAATTACAGTAATTACATTATTTACAGTATTACAGTATTTTTTAATCTTCAAGGAGTCTGCAGAGATGGAAAATGTGCCTCAGGGGCAAAAAAAAGCCAACATGTAACCAATTATAATTATCAACAAATTGTATTCAGAAGAGAAAAAAATGAAGCAACTGTTCTTTTCGTGTCTTTATTGATCAACAACAACAGATGAGTATGTTCCTTCCCATTCGCCAGTCCAAGCAGCAGTCTCAGCAGCGCACAGCAAGAATCTGAAAGACAACGACCAACAATGCTTAGACTGTATTACACCATCTACTCTAATGACATCCTTGTAAACCGTCAAGTTTTCATAGATTTGTAACTGAAACTGATACCTGCACAAGAGCACCGCCATCATCAATGGTCCAATACCACAAGGGCACAAGTCAGGTAAGTTGCAAAGGCAGTTACCTGAAACGGTGTTCATCCTGCAAAGAGAACATACAATTAATTTTGTGCCCTCCTCTTAATCATGTATTCATACAATGTTTTTCAATCGTCATCCAGTCCTTGGTGTGACAGTTCCGCTTTGGTGATCGTTTCCAGTGCAGTTACGATGGCAGTGGTCTTCCAGAGCTCTCCATTGTTTGGAATTGGCATGCTTGTGGGAAAGTGTTTACACCAAGATAAATGGCCTTTATTTTAAAAGGAAAAAAAAAATCTTTATATATATTTAAAAAAAAAAAAAAAAAAAGCACCGTTGCCAATCGTGCTTACTCAAGCTACACTGATGAAGGAAAGAAGGTTCTCCATTGCTTTGAGGGTTCAGCTGGTACAGTGAATGTTTAACGAGATGTCTTACGCTGTTGCTGTACTTTTGTTGATGAAATGGACTACAGGGAAAAAGGCACTCAGTTGAACTCCATTTTCTTTAATCCTCCTGGGTAAATGTGTGGAACATCACCCTTTGACGATTGCAATACAGGACAGAATGAGAAACTCATTTACAGATGAGAGACAAAAGAGGTTTGCTTTGCTTACCAGCCGTTGACTATCGGTGGAGTTGAAAAGACTCTTGCATTTGGTAGTTGCTGCCTTTGGTTTTGTCGTTGCATGCCATCAAATGGCTCTAGGGTGATGGATCCATTTCCACGGAAACTATATTGGAACATTCTGACAGGAACATTTGCCTAACCCTTAAAACAGCAGTGACGAGGCACATTTGCGTTCAGAATTAACTAACGCTCCTCGACTACAATAGCAGTCCCAGTTAAGCTTCACAGAACTTAGATCATGTTTTCAATTAGCAATCATGTCACGGTCTTTGGTCTTTTTATCATCGATGAGCAGTGGTCAGGGTACAACTAAAAGCTTTATTAGAGTAGGAAAGCCAGACTTATACGGCATTGCAGATTCCAACAGCACTGAATGTACAAAAACTAACACTCACTTGGTAACTGTACTGTTACATGAGCAAGAGAAATACTAATAAAAAAATGTTTACACAATAAAAAAGGGTCATTTCAGAAACAGATGAAAGCTAAGCTTCATATTCCACAGATTTAGACATGGATAGTTTCTCGTCAGGTTTCTTCCAAAACACGCGTTAATTGTTCACGTAGACTAACATCTGCGTTAAAGTGATTCCCATGTCCATCTCAGTATCTGCTCCGAGCCATTCCTCTATCAGGTCGATTGCCTCCACGGCCACCGCGAGGCCCTCCCCGACTTGAGCTGCTGTACGAATCACGAGGAGGGTAGCCTCTCTCGACAGGGGGAGCTGGGCCCCTCTCCTGCCTGCCCATTCGCTCACCACGGGTAGGTGGATATGGGTCACTCCGACTGCTGGGGTAACTGTCTCGACTGCCATAGCCATCCCGGGAACTGCTGCCATAGTCATCGTAACGACTGCTTCCACCGCTCCCACCATAGGATGGTGGGGGGCCCCGTGAAGGTGGGGCGCTGCGAGAGTTACCTGCAGGGTCAATGGGTCAGGTAATTGGCAAGGTTCAATTTACACACTGTCTTGCACAGTCAAGTGCTCATTTTTGGCCGAAACACGCTCGGTAACGTCAATTTAACGGCTGACATGTTTGCAAGTCCCATCATGTCATCAGTTTCAAATTTAATATTGGTTGTTTGGTTGAGACGGGCCGTTATACATCCAAGCACATGGAATAAATGGGCAATGTTACTTGTTTCAGCATGCCATTGATTTGAGTAGCCATTTCTCCTTTTAGAGCTCCAAGTGTTAGACTGAAGAGGAGGTTGGTGTTTTCGCTGGTCTTGGTGGTTTTTGAAGGTTACTCCTTGAGGGAGTGCTTTGAAAGGCAACATACTTTGAGTGGTCAACGGACGTTTCCATGGACTTTTCAGGTCTCCTTATGGGTGTCATCGCTCTGGAGTACATTAAGTTGTTTTACTACTTTTGTGTGATTTGGTCAAACCCGTTTATATTTGTGAAGAAAGCAGCAGTAACAGTCGTGATAAGCAGATGTGTCTTTCCATCACATTGTTGTGCAGTGGAGATGCCAATGCTTAGACTGCCAATAGCAGGAGAATTTGCAACTTGATTTGCCGGTCAGGGATGCAGCAAATGCTATGAGAACATCTAAGTTGTTTTCGTCCAGGTTAGGGGGGTTAAAAAAAAAATAAAAAACCCCAGCAGCTTCTTGCAACAGGAGGTCGACATAGTCATTGCTATGAATTGGATGGTTGCTCCATTATTGACGCAGCTCTTTTTTGTACCAAAGAGTACATCTGTCTTCCGTTTATGTGGTCATATCTTACCGTAACCATCATACGAGTCTCTGTAGGAGCCACCACTCGGACGGTCCATATAGTTTCGTGAATCCCGGCCTCCCCCGTAGCCATCACGCTCACTAAATGACAGGGCCAGTCGTTACCTTCCCGATATCTGAAGTTAAATATTAATGTACTGTATCAAACCAAATGCCTACCTGTATCCTCTTGACATTGAGCCATAGTCATCTCTGGAACTGGAGTTGTATTCTCTGTAGGAGTAATCTCTGGGAGGAGGTCCATAGTCCCTTGAATCTCTGGAGTAATCGCGACTGGAGTAGCTATTAAAGACAACTCAATTAATGTCAAAGCTAAACTGAGGAAACATTAGCACTAAACCCTGAGATTGTATATATTATACACAGTTTTGTGTCTCAAATACAATGCCCCACCTGTCTTTTGAGTTGTAGTGGTCATCTCTTGGTGAGGGGTAATCATCCCTCCTGGACATCATGGAGTCTCTGCGAGGAGGGGGACCATAGGGATCTCTGTCTCTTGACATGGGGGCTGAAAGGGCATTAACAGCAATCGCATTTATCCAATAACCACCTATCTCAGGATTAGCATCTTCCACTGTCTCCTGTCCCCACACTTACCCCTGCCCATGGGACCAGAAAGGGCGGACCTCTTGGGTGGGGGTCCTCCATTACGCATCGGGGGTCCTCTCTTCATTGGAGGGGGACCTCTAGATGACATCCCTTTAAAGAAGGGTTCTGAATTCCCTGAATTGTCATAGTAGTCTTTGGACAAAAACGAAATAAACATTAATACATTTTACTTGAGATTGAATTACTGAATTATTACTTAATTCTAATATGTTAATTGCATAAAAACTAATGAACCAAGGTTTTATCTACCTCTGGATGGTGGACCCCTCATGGGGCCTCCCCTGGAACCACGAGGCCCCCTGGGCAGACCACGACTGCGAGAGTGCATGGGTGGGGGTCCCCGTCTGCCAGCACTCTCAAACTGAGGTTTGGTTGCTTGTTCCACTTTGATGGGTTTGCCATCAAGAGACTATGGTAGAGGGAGTAGAATAACAGTCAGGGTTTGTTTTTCGCGTTTTTGGATTTTCGGTTTTTAAATCAAAGCGGTTACTCGTTATGCAATAAATTGATTTCAGACAGTACCTTTCCATTCATCTCTCTTGCTGCATCCTTTGCATCAGCTGGATTTTCAAAGGTCACAAAAGCAAAGCCTCTTGACTTGTTTGTTTCACGGTCTTTCATCAGAAGAACTGGAATGAGGAAAGTAAGAACAGTTTTCCCCTTATAGCTGCAGTTTCAGTGTAGCTATATAGGCAGTAGTATATTAACGTATCAAAATAGTCATAAATTACTTTTAAACTACATAACATTAACTTCAACTTCAGTACAAACCCGTTGCATGTAATTAAACCACATTACTTGACCAATAAAGTGAGCCATACTATCATGGTTCGTCAATGGAAGTTTTACGTATGATGCCAGCTAAATTACAAAAGACAAGAAAAAGCCAAATATATTTCGTTTCAATAAATTTCATTTCAATTTTTTTCTATGACGCTAAAAAAATACATGAACTGTAAGCTAAACATTGCTACAACAGTTCTTTCCATACCTTCGACAATCCTGCCATATTTGCTGAAGTGCTGCTCCAGGGCCTTCTCGGTGGTCTCGGTGTTTAGTCCGCCGATGAAGAGCTTCCCCGGTCGGTCTGCCTCTGCCATTCTAGGGGAAAACACCGCAACACATGCAATTGCGAGGATGAACCTAGGTTTTAGTAATGACTTGCCCTCTGGTTCCGTCCCAACATTCGTCGTCGCTTTTACCTGATGCCGTGGAAAACCTTGAGCTGTTGAATGCACAAAATGGCGATACACGCGCTAACGGCTGTAGCTAGTTACCTTACGGTCACTAACTGCTTTTTACTGATGCTACTCGGAAGAAACTTGCGGTTTCCAATTGCTCATAGATGACCCTTTTCCGAGATTAAAAAACAATACAACTGAGTAATAAATCTTGACTGGTTACACCAATATGTGGCTTTCTGCAGCCACTCCGTCTCCACACACCATGCAACCATTCAGCGAATAACCGTTCGAGAAAGACACTTTGCACAGCCCTTATTGTTGTCGTCATCATTTCCTCTTCTTCTTAAGTTTAATCATGGACAAAAAAACAAGTCAACGTCTGTCTGTCGCCACCTACTGTCAATGAGTTTATGACGCTCACTTCAACATCATGACGTGTAGTTGTTCTTCCACGAACAAATAATCGACGTGCTTCAGTTATACGACAATTACTTCTGATTACGAGTTTGACAGTGCTGTGCTGAAATGATGATGTATATATATTTTAAATGATTGGTTATTATGGGTTTTTAATAGTTGTATTGTACTTTGCGGTCATCGCAAGTAACAAAAAAGAATCAAACGCAGTCTTGTGAGCATTGACATTTAAGTCTCATCTAGCAGTATCCCGTCATTCTGGTCAGACCAGTTGGAAACAAAGAGAGGATGAATTTACTTTGGAGTTTTTCTCCCGCCCGCAGCTTCATCACATATATATATATATATACTATGTATTTTCTGTTGCTATTTAATTAAAACATGAGTTACTGGTTTTGCGCTGTTATACGACGAAAACTAAGCCGTTCAAGATGTATCGACATGCAACGTCAGTTGTTTCTCTTCTATCAAGTTTGTCAACAAAATGTCCGATCTTTTTTCCTTTCAAAATAAAATTCAGATTCTGATTTCACATTACAGTTTGCTATTTTGGATATATGTATTCACTTAACCGCATTGGTTACATGTATGTGACAGAGATAACATATGACTCTATGTATGACACCATCAATAGGAATGTAAACCTAATGTGAAGATATCACTGTATCTATAGAAATATCGATTAAGCGTTTGACTTCTGATACTAAACGTTTCATTTCCGTTTAGCGTCACAGTTGAACGTCACAGATGCTGGTTGCGCCAGACGGGTCAGCCCAGCAGTTACTGCGTCTTGAGCTAAAAGATCCGACCGGAGACGTGTACACCGCTACTCTGGCTGGAAGAAAGCTTCAAATTTAACAGAATAAGACAGAGTACACGTTCAGTCGTGTGCGCAGTACAATGAAGAGGCGGATACACCGAGGTTATGTGCAAGTTTTCTTGCTAGTTTCGCATTTCTGTTGGTGCTCGGCGTTTTATCTTCCGGGTTTGGCCCCAGTGAGTTTTTGTGAAAGCGGCAAAGGTGGTGAAGATTGCCAGGTAAGGTTAATTTAAAAAAAAAAAAAAAACAGAAATCCCTACAGTTTTGTTGTCTAAATAGCTTAGTGAAACTGCTTTCATGTCATGTGACTAGCAATTCCCTCGCTAGCTAGTCAGTCCTCTGTTTAGGCCCCGACTATTGCCTGGACACGGAGCACTAGCATAGCATCATAGTGCTTGCTGAATAATACTGGTTTGCATACGCTGTCATTTGCAAGGATGCCTCTATATTGGCTGTTCACCAGAATATAATTGTTAATTCAGACCTTAAAAGGAGAAAATAACTGCCAATATTGTCTTACCTGCTCTGCTAGCTGAGCCAGGTAAGTTCGAACTCACCATGGAGTTGTATTGATTCCATTTGTATGGCATATTCCGTAGTTATTCTGCAATTTCACAGCAAAGCTAGTTACAGCCTGTTAGTTAGGCCTGGCAGCCCGGTTTAGATTAGCACTGGAGATCAAATTGAAAATGGATTTTGTCTCTTTACAGACAATAATCCAACTGTTTGTGAATCGCCTGGATTCTGTGGAGTCAGTTCTGCCTTATGAATATGACGTGTAAGTAACATTCGATACAGACACGTTGCTTGCTGTGTAAAGCATGGATGTGTGTGTTCTAACATCCTGTAAATGTGTGCAACAATTTCTGTGTTTTTAAAGGTTCGACTTTTGCAAAGATGCAAAAGAAATGAGGCCATCTGAGAACCTTGGACAAGTGCTTTTTGGTGAACGAATTGAGTCCTCACCATACAAGGTTGGTGTTACCAGACATCTGCGTAGATTAATTGCATCCTCCCTTTATTTATTTTGCGTTGTTAATGCAATGTTTATCGTTATGTCTTTTTACAGTTTAACTTCAAAGAAGACATTAAGTGCAAGTCCGTTTGCAAAAAAACATACAAGAAAGACAGCCAGGAGGATGCAGCCAAACTGGATTTTCTGAAGATGGGAATGCAGCTGAACTACCAGCACCACTGGTTAGTCACAGATAACTTATCAAACTGGAATGCTTGATTATAGCATGGAGCATGTCTGAGAAAGTTCCATATTCAGAAGCATAGCTGCATTTGTATTGTATTTGACAAAATAATTTTAAATCATTTTGTCTTGACTGATTTTTTTTTTTACAGGATCATTGACAATATGCCAGTCACATGGTGCTATGATGTGGAGGATAGTCAGAAGTACTGCAACCCAGGCTTTCCCATCGGCTGCCTGGTAACCGCAGATGGTCGAGCTAAAGATGCTTGTGTTATCAACGTGAGTTTGGATTTCCAGTGTTTTAGCACATTTGTTTTTGTCACCTGTTTGTGAGATGACCTATATTATAAAGGTTATTCCAGATGTCACACAAGGATTCAGTATTTCACCAGCTCCATATGGACTAAACATCATTACATAAGATTTAAGTGTATATTTAAAAAAGTAAAATAAAGTATATATATCCAGTAGCAGAATTTCAGCTTTTTAGAGGGAGTGTACAATTGTGTGTGTGGGTGTGGGTGTGGGTGTGTGTGTGTGTTTTCTTAAAAAAATGCATTTCATTTACAAACACACATCAATCTAACTGGAGGTTTTGGTGTTATTGCTGTGGTTTTGCCGACTTTCTGATATTAATTTGAGATTCCTGTATTTCAGGCTGAGTTCAACAAGAAGAATACATTTTACGTTTTCAACCATGTAGACATCAAGATCACTTACCACAGTGGAGAAGCAGAAGGATGGAGAGGAGCTCGGCTTGTTGCTGCCACCTTGGAGCCAAAGAGGTTATTATTGCTCAGTACTATATTTTAATTTTGATCCAGCCCACAGGTTATAGTTCAAGAAGAAGCTGCAGTTCAAACAGAACCACCTTTTCCTAACAACTAACATGTGAGTGTTTTGTGCACAACAGTATCACACAGACAGATGAGAACACCCCAAATTGTGAAGGAGGTAGTCCAATGGAGGTCCCTGGGCAGTTTGACAGCGACGTGTCAGTCGTTTATACCTACTCGGTGACATTTGAGGTAAAGCAAAATATTAATAAAAAAATACCCAATCTGTAATTGTTCTCATCCAAATATTATTTACAAACATGTATGTGCTGGCAATAACTGTTGCTTCTTTTAACAGAAAAACAATGATATCAAGTGGGCTTCCAGATGGGACTACATCCTGGTCTCCATGCCACACACAAACATCCAGTGGTTCAGGTATGAGGACATTGTGTCTAATTTAAACAAGCTCTCTCCTAGTTAATGCTAATGTGTTTTGTTTTTTTAATTGTTTTTGTCTTGTAGTATCATGAACTCCTTGGTCATTGTCCTCTTCTTGTCTGGAATGGTTGCCATGATCATGCTGAGAACCCTGCACAAGGACATTGCCAGATACAACCAGGTGGACCAGGTAAGGTCATTTCTCATCACTGGCTCAGTTGTGTCAGAGTGTACCTCTGATGCAAACTGAAAACCCTCTAGGTTATAGGGTGCAGTTTGCTTACACAGGAACTATATTAAGGAGCACAGGAAATATTTTAAGCATATTTTTGTTGTTGTTGATTTTTACATGGACATGATCTGCACTCCGTGCACTTAATGTCATGTCATAATGACAAATGCATTAAATCCTGCCGAGAACATTACGTGCACAGTTTTCCGAGTTATGAATGTTGTGTTACATTTTCCAGGCAGACTTGATAAAGGTTCCATCGACCAGAGAAAAATCCTCTCTCCTTTATGTAAGCGGGTTGATTAGTGTTTTAAACAAATCTGTTTTGGTAATTCAATCAGGTGTGTGGGTGTGTGATTAACATCAAACAGGCACATTAGGAGAAAGGATGTGAAATGTGGTGTGAATATTGTCCTGATTGGACTGTTTCCTGAAACACACTAGTAGTTATGAATCAACTGAAGGTTTTCACGCCAAATTTTACAGCTTTTGGTCCACTAAAGGTTTTCATTCTTCACCTTATTTTCCTTTGCTAGTAGGTGTCACCATGAGGTCGTATCTCATGCAGGGTGGTTGGCTAATCTGATTTCTGCCCGTTCTGTTTGTTAGTGTTGAGGTTTGGTTGTCTGGCTCCTGTTTTAGGAGGATGCACAGGAGGAGTCGGGGTGGAAGCAGGTTCATGGGGATGTGTTCCGTCCACCCAGGAAAGGCATGTTGCTCTCTGTGTTCCTTGGCCAAGGCACCCAGATCTTCATCATGACCTTCATCACACTCTGTAAGAAATATTCAGCATTGTGCTGTTTCCCACTTCTGCTGTCTTCACATCTCTTTAAGTGCTTTATAACAATAACTCATATTAAACCACAGTCCTGGCTCCATGTTTGACGGGTAACCAGATAATCACCAGTGGTGTAAGCATTGCTAACAGCTGTTTGTCCACTGTAGTTCTGGCCTGTCTGGGCTTTCTGTCACCGGCCAACAGAGGTGCTCTCATGACTTGTGCCGTTGTCCTCTGGGTCCTGCTGGGCACCCCAGCTGGCTACGTGTCCGCACGCCTGTACAAGAGTAAGCCTTCCATGTAGCTCGTTCATCTCATCATCAATCGCAGACTGTGTCTGTCTTCTCTCCTCTCACATTTTTCCTCTTCCATCTGTGTTTGTGTTTTCAGCTTTTGGAGGTGAAAAGTGGAAGACAAATGTCCTGCTGACAGCACTCTTGTGCCCAGGGTACGATCTTTTGTTGTTTGTCTGCCTTTCAAAACCTCCCTTATTCATCGATCTTCATGTCATTGTCCCTCATCCATTCCCCTTCCGTAGCATTGTGTTTGCAGACTTCTTTCTGATGAACCTGATCCTTTGGGTAGAGGGTTCCTCAGCAGCAATCCCCTTCGGTACTCTTGTGGCAATTTTGGCCCTGTGGTTTGGAATTTCTGTGCCACTCACCTTCGTAGGTGCTTACTTTGGATTCAAGAAACCTGTAAGTGTGCTTAAGAAGCATGTCTAACTGGTAATTTATGAACCGCAGATGAAGTTTGTGTCTCACATTTGCAGTTACCATTTTTCTGCTCCTGTGCAGGCGATTGAGCAACCAGTGCGAACCAACCAAATCCCTCGTCAGATTCCTGAGCAGTCTTTCTTTACCAAACCTGTTCCTGGTATAGTGATGGGTGGAATTCTGCCTTTTGGTTGCATCTTCATCCAGCTCTTCTTCATCCTAAACAGCATTTGGTAAGAACGCGGAATGCTGTCTTGCCCAGTTGTTCCACAATGCAAAGCCCTCAGCCATGTTTCTAATATCACCTGTGTCTGTCTTAGGTCTCATCAGATGTACTACATGTTCGGGTTCCTGTTTCTGGTTTTCATCATTCTTCTCATCACCTGCTCTGAGGCCACCATTCTGCTCTGCTACTTCCACCTCTGCGCTGAGGTATCTGAATGTTTTGCCTCATATGGTCCATGTCAGTTTATACAGCTGATTCTCCCTGGACTATGATGTTTGCAGATGACATTGTGATCTGTAGTGAGAGTAGGCAGCAGTTGGAAGAGAACCTAGAAAGGTGGAGGTTTGCTCTAGAGAGAAGAGGAATGAAGGTCAGTCGTAGCAAGACAGAGTATATGTGCATAAATGAAAGGGAGACCAGTGGAAAAGTGAGGTTACAGGGAGCAGAGGTGGTGGAGGTGCAGGAGTTTAAGTACTTAGGATCAACAGTGCAGAGTAGTGGAGACTGTGGAAGAGAAGTGAAGAATAGGGTGCAGGCAGGGTGGAACAGCTGGAGAAAAGTGTCAGGAGTGATTTGTGATAGAAGAGTTTCAGCTAAGGTGAAGGGAAAGGTTTACAGGACTGTGGTTAGACCAGCTATGATGTATGGTTTAGAGACACTAGCGATAGGCAGAAGACAGAAGGCAGAGCTGGAGGTGGCAGAGTTAAAGATGCTGAGATTCTCTTTAGGAGTGACCAGGATGGACAGGATTAGGAATGAGGTCATCAGAGGGACAACACAGACAGGAAGGTTAGGAGAAAAAGCTAGAGAGGCTAGATTGAGATGGTTTGGACATGTGCAGAGGAGGGACAGTGGATACATTGGTAGGAGAATGTTAGAGATGGAGTTGGAGGTAGGAGACAGAGAGGAAGGCCAAAGAGGAGGTTTATAGATGCAGTGAGGGAGGACATGGAGGTAGTTGGAGTCAGAGTAGAGGATACAGAGAACAGGGAAAGATGGAAATCAATGATTCGCTGTGGCAACCCCTGAAAAGGGACAAAGCCGAAAGA